>JAADXE010000550.1:0-21430 GCA_023337545.1 Pythium coloratum | reverse complement strand
TGGTGCTGAAGACGGCGTTCGTGACCCACAACCAGATCACGCACGAGCACCCGCACGGCAAGCTAGACTTTCTGAGCGCACAGGGCGCGGCAGTGTACGGCTCCAGTCGACCCGAGTACTACAACGCCGACAGCAACTACCTGTTCCTCGATCCGTTTGCGATTGATTCGCTGCGCTCGCTTTCATTTCCTGAAAAGCACCGGTGGTTCATGCAAGAGACAACGTCGATCCTTCATGTGCGATGGGGCAATCCGACCAACGATGACTCGGCATCTACAGCGACGCTCGTGGTGCCACGCGACGACCTCTTCCATTCGACTGCACAGGCGATGATCAGCGTCTCGCAGAAGCAACTGCATCGCCCACTGCGCGTGCGGTTCCTCAATGAGCCGGGCGTCGATGCTGGTGGTGTAGTGCGTGAGTGGTTCAGCATCGTCATGGGCGAGTTCCTTGATGAAAAGAACGGTCTCTTCCAGGCCGTGCACACAAACAGCGACGCCAGCGCAGGCGGAAGCGACGGCAGTGGCTTGGCATATACCATCCACCCGAGCGCTTCGATTGCAGTGGCTGATCACTTGCTCTACTTCCGAGCTTTCGGTCGACTTCTGGGCAAGGCGCTGCTCGAAGGCCATTTGATCCCCGTCCCTCTAGCCGACTTCCTGCTCAAGCACATTCTCAGTGTGCCCGTGTCGTTTGCAGACTTGCAAGCGCTTGACGAAGGGCTCGCTCGGTCCATGCTCATGCTGTGGCAGACGCCACTGGACGACGATGAGGATGACGAGTACGCGTTGGATTTCACAGTGTACAGCACGACAATGGGAGTCGTGGAGCTGAAGCCCAATGGCGAGAACATCAACGTCACGGAGGCAAACAAGCACGAGTACATTGCGCTGTACGCGCGATGGCATCTGGGCGAGAGCGTGGCCGAAGAGATCGCTGCGTTGGTCAGCGGTGTGTACGACGTCATGCCTGTCCACTTGCTGTCGCCCTTCGACTACCAGGAGCTCCGGCTCATGCTCTGTGGATCGCCGACTGTGGACATCGTTGACTGGGAAAAGAACACGCTCATCATGGGCAAGAAGTCGTCCAAGTGTGCGCGTGTGGTGTCGTGGTTTTGGAAGATTGTCAAGGCGATGCCCATGGAGAAGCGGTGTCGGCTCCTGCAGTTTGCCACGGGGGCAGCTCGCGTTCCTGTCCAAGGGTTCAAGGCTCTGACGTCGAGTGACGGGCGACTGTGTCCCTTCACGATCTACTGCGTCCCCAAGGACGAGTGCGCGTTCATCCGTGCGTACACGTGCTTCAATCGACTCGATGTGCCGCTGTACAAGACCGAGAAGGAGCTCGAGACAGCACTGCTGCTCACGCTGGAAATGGATGTCACGGGGTTTTCCATTCAGTGATGCAGGATACCCCAAAGCTAACGTCAACCATAGAGTGTAAGCATGCAATGTACCATACCACTAGCAAGCCAAGATGAGTGTGGTGTACCGGCTCCAGTATGACAGTGACAAAGAAAGTGGCAAGGGATGTCCTCCCACCAAAGAAAAATAGAAATCGAGGTGTCGAGTCCAACGCTGAAGAGTCGACGATGACGAAGTGTGGATACACTGGGTGACGGGTCTTTGTGTCCACACCCGTTCGAGCAGCAGATTTGTGTGATTCGTAAGCTTGACGACCGCCACGTCGAAGCACGCATTGCTGAATGGCGTACTGTACCCGTCCCGGTTCTGTGTTGGCTCCTGCTAAGGAGGTAGCAAAGAAGACAAGAGCTTCCATCAAACCTCAATTTGCCAGCGAAAACAAACACACATACTTCACACAAATGGAGCTTCCACTACTGTCTCCCACGATCGCAACAACACCCACGGGTGACCATGCATTGCCGCTGACGCCCCAGCTCATGCAGCCACTCCATCTCTCGAAAGGAGCCGACGCCTCGCACCGCCTTTCTCGTATCGAATGGCTCGAGATCGCAGGCACCCAGGAAAACGAAGGCAAGACCTACTACACCATCCACATTTTCATGCGCAACAGCAACACGCACAGCCACATCCCCACGTCACCCGTTAATCGAGATCAGGCCGCCGATATACTCGCCAGGCCGACGCGTACGGAGCCTGACTACCGCGTTCGCCGTCGCATGTCCGAATTCGTGAAGCTACGCGATGACCTCGTGTTCACTGTCCAAGGTCCACACAAGACGTACTGCCATTTCTGCAACGACCTGTTGACAGTACTGCTGTATAGCTCGACGCGATGGGCAATGGCACTCAGAGCGCTGCTTGGGTCGACGGAGCTTCGCACTCGCGTGCTCAACAGGTTTCTGCGTGAAGTTCTAGGGGAATACCAGTCCAAGAGACCGCTGGTCCACGTAAGGGGCGCCTGTGCGGCGATCGACGACGTGCCGTGTATGATCCATGAGTGTCTGTTTGGGAAAGAGCTAGTCTCGCCTTTGCAGGGTGAATCCTTTTAATTCGAATACAATTTGATTTGATTTTTCAGTTTGTTTGCTGAACCCGACGGGAATTTTCGAACTTTCTCGAAGTCCAACGCGGATATGTTGTCCAACTCCATGCCCGTGTGGTTGCCGTATACTTCGTATTGTGGATACTAGATGGCACTCCCAAGTACTACCGGTACCGGTCGTTCTCTATAGGAATCGTCGTGAGACAGCTTAACAAACGCCCAATGAAGACCATACTCAAATGCTTACTGTGAGGGCGGTTCATGGGGAGGAGGGAAGGAGGCGATGGCCACTCGACAGAGAAGCCTTACCGGCTAAGGGCGCGACACCACCGACTCTCTTCTCCATCGCCATCAACATGGAACGTCCACTGTCTATCACTATCCCCACAACTCCCACCGGCGGCCACGACCCAGACGATGGTGCCATTGCGTCGGTCGAAGGGAGCCGACGCCTCTCACCGCCTTTCTCGCATTGAGTGGCTCGAGATCGCAGGCACCGAGCAAATTGAAGGCAAGACGTACTACATTGTCCACATCTTCACGAGCACCAGCAGCACGCAAAGCCGCATCCCGACATCGCCCTCCAATCGAGACAACGTCACAAACGGACTCGCCAAGCCAACGCGCACTGTTCCGGACTACCGCGTTCGCCGTCGCATGTCCGAGTTCGAGTAGCTACGAGCCAATCTCGTGCTCGCTGTCCAAAGTCCTCATAAGAGACTTTGTCGCTTCTGAGACGGTCTCCAATCCCATTTTCTCTGCAGCGCTACGCGATGGGCGATGGGGGGTGAGAGCACTGCTGGTGTCAACGGACCTGCGCACTCGTGTGCTCAACAAGTTGCTGCGTGAAGTGCTCACAGAATACCAGGCGAAGAGACCGCTGGTCCACGAGAGACGCCCTGCACGGGGGCCCAAAAGGTATCGTGCATGATCCACGAGTTCCTGTTCGGAAGCGAACAGCTCTCGGTTCTAGAGCGTACTTCGTAGTAAAAGAATTCGAAGTATTGTATCCTCCTTCGAAGTATTGTAATGTATTTTCAAGTGTATTCAGCTTAACTCAGATCTGAGACGGATCTCTTCATCTGAGACCGAGATTTTGACTGAGAAAAGAAGCTTGGGAATATCACTTTTTCCGAGACCAGCATGGCGCATCCGACGACCGCCGAGTATTATTGCGCGGCGATCCGTGACGTGACGCTGACCATCGACGAGAAATGCCAAGTGCTGGGTGACATCTTGGCGACCTCGCAATCGAAATTCCACGTCGTGGAGCGTGACGCGCACGACAAGGTGTTCCAGCAGACGCCGGTACGATCCTCTACAAGGCGTGCCCCTCTTCAGACACTCATCTCGTGTGTTTGGTGATACGACAGCTCATCCAAGAGATGGACCGCGTCTTCCAGCAGCTCAACAGCAGCGCGGTGGTCGCGCGTGCGCCTCCAACAGGAGAGGCGGCCGCCCACAAGACGCTGTACGACTACGTCGACGCCGAGACGGTCCAGTCACTTCAACTAGACGCGGCCGAGCAGGCGAAAGAGTGAGTTTCTGCATGGTTCAAGTGAGCTTCTGGTGGAAAAGGTCTTTGACGACTACGTGGTGTGTAGGATTGAGGAGATGCTAGTGATGCATCGTGACGCGCTGGACCGCATCGCCGTGATCTACCAGTACTTCAGCTCCTTCCAGAAGAAGTACCGTCCGCAGATCACCCACGCGACCCAGGCTCCAGCAGTGTACGGCTCACAGTTAACGTTTATGGTATGCTAGCTAAGTTTAGGAAGCTCTCACTAATGTTATTTGCTTCTCTATGACGCCAGACACCAAGATGTCAAGGCCCTGGAGACCCTGTACGACGCGGCAGTACGTGGATACCATGCCAGCTCTTTTGCGACCACAGCAGTGACTGAGAATGCCATGAACAGGTCTGTTTCTTTGTGGATATGGAGCAGTGCGATCGCTTTCTTCTGCGGTATTTTTCGACGATCAACGACGTGTACCCCCAGTACGTGTAGAGTTTGGAGATAGGCCGCTGTGGTTCGTTCACTGATACTTCGTTCTACGGTGCCTTTTCTCAGCTACGAGTTGGCTTTTGCAGAGGCCGAGACGTTGTTCGACGAGCTGAGGAGTCTGCAGGACTTCTATCGCCATTTCCACGCCTCATACATGCAGTTGGGAAGTGAGATCGAGCGGAGACGCAGCTATGACGACAAGGTGAACAAGCTGGTACGCTTCGATGGATTCGTGTCTAGTGTGCTTATGAGAGGGGTACTTGCTAACCTAACGTGGTTGATGCTAGCTGCGTGATACAATGGCCAAGCTGCACATCTACGAGCAAGAAGAGCTTCAAGCACGCTACGCATTTACCCAGGAACACGCTCGATACCTGCCGTCGTCCCTCTGCCCAGAGCTCAAGAACCTGCCGGACCAGTTCGAGATCATGCGCGTGGAGCAAGACGACTCCCAGTAACTCGAGGGAAACGGGTTCTATCAGAGAATCATACATTTGTGCTTTATCTTCATCCAAAGAGGTGCTTCCGCCTGCGCTGCGGGCCTTCAGTCGGACATGCAGTCTAGTTGTCCTACTTGTTCGCCTTCTTTGGCTTGTGCGTGTGCGTGTTGATGGCCGCGCCTTCCTTCGCACGCTGCACAGCAGCCTGGAATGGCGACGCCTTGCCGCTGGCCGCCACGAGAATCGTCTTGGTCGCAGGCGAGAGACCGAGGGCTCGTCGCACGGCTGGTACGCGGAAGAACGCCGTCTGCGCGAGCGTGTACGTGTTCGAGCTCACCCAGTACAGCAGCACACCCTGCAGAACCATCACTCATCATCAGCCGCTGTATCAAACGTCACCAAGCGATCATCGATCAGGACGTACCGACTGGAAGTTGACCGTCAAAGGGATCAGAATCAAACCAAACAGACGCATGCCGAACTTGGCCTTGTCACCCCAGCCTGCTGGCATCGCGTCGGCGCCCATCTACAGACACAAGCCATTCGCGTGAGCCATCGCACCGACTGAAGAAGCATTTGCAGGCCACGAACCTCGATCGAAGCGACCATGAGGGCCGACGAGATCACTGGCAGGGCGTAGGTCGGGTCAGGAATGCTCAGGTCCACGAACCAGTAGTCACCACCCGTGGCGTAGTCCGGGAAGTACTTGGAGATCTCCTGGAGACCCCAGAAGAAGCCGAGGAACACTGGGATCTGCGACATCGGCGTCAACATGCCCAGGAACGGGTTCACGTCGTGCTTCTTCATCAGCGCCTTGTACTTGTTGCGGAACTGCGTCATGGACTCTGGGTCGCGCTGCTGCAGCGAGTCCATCTCCTCCTTCAGCTTCTCCATCTCTGGCTGGAATGCCTTCATCTTCTCCGAGTTACGAAGCTGCAAAACCACAATACAAACCGTCAGAATCCACATCGTACTCGTACGCGCAGATTGGCCACGCGTCGCTGGTGACGTACAGACTTGATGGTGACTGGGAGCATGGCCGTACGAATGGCAAAGGTCGTGGCCACGATGGTCGCCCACCACGGCAGACCCGTGGTCATGTGGACGGCGTCCAGTGCCTTGATCGCGATATCCGACAGGCCGTAGCCCAGATCCGCCACGTTCAGGTAGTCTGCCGAGCCTACACAATCGCAATCCACGCGATCAGCAAACAGGCATCACGACGACTTTAATACGCAGACAGTTCCTCACCAATAGCAGCGTTCATGGCGTCCGTCGCGGCCTCAATCGGCGTGGCAACGGCCACCTTGTCGTCGTCAAAGCTACGATCCGCACGCACACTCCATCAGCCCAAATGCTTCCATCACTCGCCCATTGATTGACCGCACAACGTACCCTGACACTGGCGCACCGGACGAGAACGAGCGCGAGCCGAACCCGTGCACTGGCGCAACCTGGAGCGACGCCATCTTGGCGTCGAATCTCAGTCCATGGCCCTGGAACGGCACTCGAGGACTGCACGAATCAACAGATCAATCCGAACCATATCAATGAGTCAACTGTCTGCCACACCGGCATTATGAGACGATCTCCAAAGGGGACGTACGCCTTGCCGAGCGTCTTGGCGGCGGTAAACGCCGCAGGCTGAAGGCGGCGCATGTGGAAGAGCGTCATGGTGCAATGATGGCCGCAGGTCGGGCGGGTCTGTTGTGGTGGTGCGACGGAACTGCGTCGTCCACCAACGAAGGGCACTATGTTTCTCTTTAGTGACACCGTCACTCCAAGCATCACACATTTGTATCCAATCATTTGAAGCATACACAAATTGAACTATTCCTATTGGCTGATTATCGGAAGTGAGACCAATTACAACTTGCTGATCTTCACGCAGCAACAACGTCGACATCGACCTGATAGACGTGGTGCGGGCTGAGCAGCAGGATCGACGAGCCAACGGTGCACATGCCCAGTAGCTGGTGGTCACCGATCTCCACCACGTTCTGCTTGCGCACGTGGGCGTCTTTCTCCTGGCCGGCGGGTGCTCCGTGGTACACGAAGAGCCGCTTCTCAAACTCGCCAATGCAGGCGAAGTGCGTTGCTGGATCGTACGTTACGTACTTTTTGTCCTGCTTGGACGCCTGCACGAAGCCAAAAGCTGGGAAGGTGGTCGTGTGGCGCAATTTCAGGCGCGAGCCGCTAATGTCGAGCTCGAAAACGAGGCCGTGGACGTCGTTCTGGAACAGAAGAGACGAGTCCACGGAAGCCGAGTTTGTGGGTCCGCTCTTGGTCAGGTATCGGAAGCTGCGGCAGTTCACGTCAAGCTTGTCCTGCACGACTTGGTTTGCCGTGTCGATGAGCAGGAACACGGCCTTGGCATTTGGATCGACATCATCGCACTCTTCGAATCCACCGAGGATGGTCTCCGGGGTTGGCACTTCCAGTGAACCATTGTGGGCCTGGCTCGTCGGGCTGCGTACCACCTCACTCGACGAGCTATGCAACGGCTCGTCCAGTGAGCTGTACGGAATGCTTGACTTGCGGAAGCGCTCCGACAGCGATTTGGCAAGGTCCAAATCGTGTGCCAGTTCGTTCGGGTGCTTGACGTCCGACACGTCCCCGTGGTATCCAATTCCGGCGCGAGGCACCTTGGCGAGAACCTCGTCCACGTCCATTTCAAGATCCGATTCGTCGTGGTGGCGCTTGGACGCGTGGGGAGACTCAGCTACAACCTGTGGCACTGGAACTGGGTTCTTGGCTTCGATCATCACGTTGCACGAGCTTTCCACGAGCAAAGCCAACTCGGCACCGTTGAATACGAAGAAGTCGGGCAGCGTCGACGTCACGGCAACTTCAAAAACGCTGTGCTGGAGGCCAACTGCGCCGCTGTCCACGTCCATGGAGTCGCTTGCAGCTGCACTCGACACGTCAACGACCCACAGTCGAAACGAAGCCTCGATGTCGCCGTTCGCGAGCGGTTCAGCAAGCACCAACTTGAATCGCTGAAGCTTGTAGTCGTAGTTCGCCTTCAGCAGCAGCGTTGGCACGTCATTCAGCGGCTGGAACTCGTACACTATCTCCCACGGCGCACCCTCCGCCGCCGCGTTGCCGCTCTTGACAATGCGCAGCGAGCCATTTCCGTCGTTGATCACCAGCAGACCCAAGCCAGCCACTTGAATCGTCAGATTTTCTTTGCGCGACTGCATCGCCGGTAACTCGTGGATCAGCTGCAGCTTCAGTCCGTTAACCTGGCAGTTTCCATACCACGAGTAAGTCCTCCATCGTGCTATCGATCTCGTTTTGCTCTGGTCCAATGCACTTACCTTGCTGCACGTGGCCTGCATCACGCGGAACTCTGCGTCCAGGTAGTACACCACACTGGCATCCAATGCCGCGCTGCGGAAGGCGTCTGCTGTGAGCCCATTGTAGTGCACGCGCGTATCCCACTGGGACTTGCGCGTCGTGTTCGCAGCATCCAGCGGCTCCAATACGGACTTGGGCAGCTGGAACTCCAGCTTCTGGATGCCAGCGGCCGACAGCACGTAGCGGTCGAACTCCTTGTCAATTAGCGTGCGCTGCACCTCCATATCGAGCTCTTGGGATTCTTCGATTGATTGTTGATGCGATTCACTTTGTGGCTCTTGGCGACGTGCGCATCTCTGCATCTTCGGCGACAACCGAAAACACGGGTCGGGTTTTCAACTCGACCAGCCTCAACTTGGCCCGTATCGCATATCTTTGGGACCAACTGGACCCGTTTACGGATTGGTATTTACGGAAACCTCTAACATTTCGATAACCTTCATGTGTGAATATGCAAGTGAACGACTTCAAATATCGAAGGTTTGGCGGCAAAAGGTCGCCGCGTGAATGGGCGATTCGAAGAGATCGGCCGCGATCTAGAAGCCGGACGGGTATTTGCCAGGACACCACACGACGAGCACCGCGGTTACGAGCACGATGGCACAAGGAACCACTGAACCGACCAGCGCATCGACCGATGTGCTGCAAGTGCAGCACCAGATCCGCGCGAACGCGTCCGAACTGCAGAACTATTTTGCGGATTTGTGCTCGTGGGAAAAGGCCATCAACAAGGAAGAGAATGAACGCAAGGTCAATGCGAAGCCACCACAAAGTGGCAACGTGCCACAGCCGCGACCGCGCAATACGGCAGCTGTGGCGATGACTGCATCTCCAGCGTCAGAGGCGGCAGCGAAGCCAGCGGATGCGCACACGTACGACAAGGGATACAAGAAGTGGGAGAAGTTTGACGTGGTGAGTGTGCTACCACACGCATATCGTACTAGGATAAAGCTTTCTGACGGGGAGATGTTTATGCCGCATAGGATGCAGCGTTACGCGATGATGACGAGGAGAAGAAGGCCGCGACGACTCCTCCGGTGGGTGCTTTCATCACGGTTGAATATCTCTATTGTGAAAAGCTAATTGAGGCTCCTTGCAGGTCGAAGAGATTCCGACAACTAAGCCGGTCGGAAGTGCAGTGAAGAAGATTGTGGCTGTAAAGCCAAAGGCTGTTCGTGCATCGGGCAAGTCGAGGGAGGAGATTGAGAAGGAGGACGGCAACGAGCACTACAAACGCGATGACTACGTGGCTGCGATCAAGAGCTACACGCGCGCGCTTGGGTTCAACTCCCGCAACGTCGTCGTACTCTCCAACCGCGCGATGGCGTACATCAAGAACCGCGAGTACAGTAAAGCTGAAGACGACTGCACCTTGGCGCTCAAGATCGACGACAAGCACATCAAGACGTACACGCGTCGTGGCACTGCGCGCAACTCCCTTGGCAAGCATCGCTTGGCGCTGCTCGATTTCGAACGCGCCCTGGAGCTCGACCCAAAAAGCAAGCAGATTGCGAGCCAAGTGACGTCGACGAAGGAGCTGATCCGCACGGCGATCAAGCGTGCGCCGAAGCGAACTGGGTTCTCCATCAAGGTCGTTGGTGAGTCGCCCGCGCCAAAGAAGCCTACGCAGGACACCACGCCACCTTCTGTGTCTGAAGATAAGGAGAACGCTTCGCGCACGATGAACCGGAAGATCGAAATTATCGAGGATGAACCAGTAGCTCCTCAAGCGACAATGGAGGTATCAAAGGCTGAGGCACCTAAACCACCAGCAGCTCCAGCCACAGCACCGTCTAGTGGTGGATTGCCACTTCCCAAGATCCCAAAGAGAGCCCCCGCGACGTCGTACGAGTTCCTTCGAGTGTGGAAGACGTTGGCTCCTAAACGAGGAGATCCCATTCGAGCCCAGAAGCTGCAGGAGCTTCGAGCCGGGTACCTTCGTCTACAGCCACCAGCATCGCTTGCATCGGTCTTCAAGAACTCGATCGAGTCGGACATCTTGTGTGAGATCTTTACCACGATCCGCCAGGCGTTTGACGTCGTTGGCGTGGATCGGCAGCTGACCATCGAGCTCGTGAGCCAGCTTCCGCTGGTGCCCCGCTTCAGCATGACGGTGATGTTCCTCTCCGACGCCGAGAAGGCAGACTGTGCGTGGGTACTGGACCAGCTTTCGCAGTGTGATGAAGTTGCTGCTGACGAGAAGGCAAAGCTGCTGCAATTGAAACCACTGTATGGTTTGAAATAAACGCTCGTCTCTCTTCTGTATGCTTCTGCTAGTCTTTCAGCAAGTGTTTGATCTACTTGCTGCAGCTCTTGGTGGCTATTCTGCTTGCAATCGCGTCGATCAACGTCGAGTTCTTCAGCTCCAAATCCTGGATTTTGTAGAACTTCTTGATGGTCGTGATGTCGCTCGGTTCCAAATGCGAGCCAATCTCACTGAGCGGCGTGAGCGTACCCTGGACGAGCTTCGAGGCCTCCTCCAGCTGCGCGTCATCGGCGTCGAACACGCACACGATGATCTTGTCCGTCTTGTCCGAGATGCCGAAGCGGCGGAACGACTCGGCGACGTTGCGTGTGCCCGAGAGGTTGAACACGAGCTCTGCGTGGATGGTCTTGGTGGTCAGGTTGCCCGCCTGGTCGTTCAGCAGCGCACGCGCCGCAGCTGTGTGGATCTGGAAAGGATCCACGATCTGAACCCCACACGTGTAAAGGTAAGCATGGGAACAAAGGAAGTAAGCATGCACTGTCTGTCAGTGGATACGTACCACACGAGCGTCGATCAGCGCGCCATGGACTGCTTGGTCGTGCACCGACTTGAGCAGCTCCGCCGCGTTCTGCACGTCCTTGTAGAACGCAATGTGAAGCGTCCTGCATCATTCAAGCAACAGCGGATACCGTATTGTCAGCGCTTTGTTACTCTACATGCATTACCATCAGATACTAAGTGTATCTACCGCCACATACCGTCCGCCGAAGAGCTCGTACTTGTGGTACTCCATTTTCCTCTGCCCACTCGATTGGCGCCAACGGGTCAACATTCATTCAAAACGGGTTTCGTTGTCACGGGTCCACCAAACCCGTACAGCCCATCTGAGTCCAGACGAGGTCTGAACCCACCCGCCTGTGGAGCTTGCCACCTCGCCTGCGTCATTTGGGCTCGAGATCCAAATCCCGACTGCGTCACTCCAAGTGCAACCTGCCTCAGCGCAGCTCTCATGCATGTGCTTTGGCTGATGAGGCTCAGCCCATGCAGTCAGCCATGGACATGTCTGCGATCGACATGTACAAGCAGTGAGACCACCTATACTGTATTAACCGTGCCGCTTTTCACAGAATGCCATTTATGCACATGGGCTCGTAAGCACCAAGATTCCGTGACTTCCATGTGGAAAAGACTCCATCGGCTTCGATCAACGTGAGACAAAACATCCTCCCACCGCCGGATCCGAAACTTCACAACTTGGCTTCGAAGCCACCGGACTGCAGACGACTGCAGTGCTGAACGTTGCCGCACGGCGTGCTGTACACTCGGACGATGAAGCCATCGCAGCTTCCGCCGATGCCGAGTTGGCCTGGTGATTGAAGCCAGCTAAGTCGGGCAGCGATGGAGGCCATCATCAACTGCCACGTCAGTCCATTTCCGCAAGCCTCTGAGCTCATGATTCGAGGGGAACCGCGTGATCTGGATCCGAAAAGTCCATCTCACTCGTCATCATCGCTGCATTTTTGAATGCGCCATGTCGACACGATGCTCAACTCCACGTTCGATTTCGTCATCTTGGGGAAGAAGGGTTAGGTGGATTGTTTTGGTCTGTGTTTCATTGGACGAATCTTCCAAGTCAGTTGCCTATGATTGGTCAAAACAAAGTCCGACCTTCAACCTGCTGCTCGGATTGGCTCCCACAATCTGGGAGGAGTGTGCTTTTGTTGGATTTTGTTGGCGTTGGTGGTGGTTTTGTTGGCGTTCCTGTGAGCCGCTCGCTCAGCAGCCCCAAGCGCCAATGCGCCGCCTCCTTCAGCGACCATTTCTGGTTTTGCCTAGAACCACCCCCTCACCTCCACAACCCCCCACCAAGCAGCCATGGCCGAGCACGTCGACAAGAAGCCCCGCATCGGCGAGGAGCTCTGCATCAACACCATCCGCATGCTCTCGGCCGACCAGCCATCGGCCGGTAAGTCGGGCCACCCGGGTGCGCCGATGGGCTGCGCGCCAATGGCGCACGTGCTCTTCAGCAAGGTCATGAAGTTCAATCCAAAGAACCCAAAGTGGAGCAACCGCGACCGCTTCGTGCTCTCGAACGGCCACGGCTGTGCGCTTCAGTACTCGATGCTGCACCTGTCGGGCTACGACGTCGCGATTGACGACCTCAAGACGTTCCGTCAGTTCGGCTCCAAGTGCCCAGGCCACCCAGAGAACTTCTGCACCCCTGGTGTTGAGGTCTCGACCGGTCCGCTTGGCCAGGGTATCTCCAACGCCGTGGGTCTCGCGCTCGCCGAGAAGCACCTCGCCGCCGAGTTCAACAAGGACGGCCTGAACATTGTTGACCACTACACGTACGTGATCTGTGGTGACGGTTGTCTGCAGGAGGGTGTGTCGTCGGAGGCCTCGTCGCTCGCCGGCCACCTCGGTCTGGGCAAGCTCATCGTGCTGTACGATGACAACAAGATCACCATCGACGGTAACACCAACCTGTCGTTCACGGAGGACGTCGCCAAGCGCTACGAGGCGTACAACTGGCAGGTGCTGACCGTGGAGGAGGGCAACCTCGACCACGAGGCGATCAACCGCGCCATCGCCGAGGCCAAGAAGGAGACCGAGAAGCCAACGCTGATCAAGATCAGCACCATCATCGGCTTCGGCTCCAAGGCCGAGAACACCCACGGTGTCCACGGTGCCCCACTCAAGCCAGATGACCTCGCCGCCACCAAGGAGAAGTTCGGTCTTCCAGGCAACGAGAGCTTCTTCGTGCCAGAGCAGGTCAAGAAGTTCTACGACAAGACTGTCTCGGGTGCTGAGCTTGAGACCAAGTGGAACGCCCTGTTCGAGCAGTACAAGGCTGCCCACCCAGAGCTCGCTGCGGAGTACGAGCGTCGTTTCGCCGGCAAGCTCCCAACGGACTGGAAGAAGAACCTGCCAAAGTACACGCCTGCGGACCCTGCCAAGGCCACGCGTCAGTTCTCGGAGATCGCCCTGAACGCCGTCGCCGCGGCTCTGCCGGAGGTTGTCGGCGGCTCGGCCGATCTGACCCCGTCGAACTTGACCAAGCTCACCATGTCGGGTGACTTCCAGAAGGACACGCCAATCGGCCGCTACATCCGCTTCGGTGTGCGTGAGCACGGTATGGCCGCGATCTCGAACGGTATCTTTGCCCACGGTGGTCTGCGTCCGTTCTGCGCGACGTTCTACAACTTCATCGGCTACGCGCTCGGTGCTGTCCGTGTGAGCGCGCTGTCGCGTTTCGGTGTGCTTTACATTGCCACCCACGACTCGATCTTTCTCGGTGAGGACGGACCAACCCACCAGCCGATCGAGATGAACGCCTCGCTCCGCGCCATGCCAAACATGTACGTGTACCGCCCAGCGGACGGTAACGAGACCGTCGGCTCGTACGTGTGCGCCATTGAGAAGTCCCACCAGCCATCCGTGCTTGCGTTGACCCGTCAGAACGTGCCAAACCTTGCCGGTTCGTCCCACGAGGTCGTCGCCAAGGGTGCCTACATCGTGCAGCGCTACAACAAGGGCGAATACACCGAGGCCCTCGACAAGCCAGACCTTGTCATCGCCGCCTCGGGCTCGGAGGTGCCGCTCGCCATTGAGGCCGCCAAGAAGCTCGTGAACTACAAGGTGCGCATCGTCTCGGTGCCGTGCCGTGACCTGTTCGACGAGCAGCCAGAGTCGTACAAGAAGCAGGTGCTCGGCGAGGGCATCCCAGTGCTGAGTGTCGAGGCCGCCTCGACCTTCGGCTGGAGCGACTACTCGCACGCCCAGTTCGGTCTTGACCGCTTCGGTGCGTCAGCCACGATCGCGCAGCTCCAGGACATGTTCGGTTTCAACGCCGAGACTGTCGCCGAGGAGGCCCGCACGCTCATCAACTTCTACCAGGGCCGCCACGTGCCAAGCCTCTTCGACTACCCACCACGCCGCACGCTCAAGGCCACTGCCTCGGGCCACTAAATGCGAATGCCGTTGTTGGTTGATGCTGCTGCTGGAAAAAGCTGGACAATCCGACCGCCAGGCTGTCCGAAGCGAAGCGCGCTCCCGCTCAAGATCGAGGAAACCAAGAAGTCATTTGAAGATGGTGATACCATCGCGTCACCGTAGTGATGGAGACGCGCCATGAGATCCTCGCATGCCCATGATGGAAACAAAACAGAAACATCGTATTTGTATGGTTGCATTTCCATGTTCCACATCCACGTTCCGTGTTGAGCTGACTAAAAATTGGACGGTGACACATCAAGTTGGATGGCTATCAGACCTTCACAAGTTGAATATCGACTTGTATAGATCTTTCTGTCCAAATCTGTTGAATCGTTTCACAGAGGTATATTATTTGTGACAGTATTGAGCTCTTCAAATCCAAGCTCCTTGATTCAAGTTGGGCACAAGGGACATACGTGCCCATCACCTTCCTCCTGAGTCCGCTCGCCCTGTGCAACTGAGCCTCAAGGCTTGAGTCAAGCTTAGTGAACGGTAAGGACTTCCGCTTCGACTCGCAAAAAGACTCCGTTTCACCAAGAGCTCCAGCGCCACGCTCAGAAGCCAAGCAAGCATCAGCATGTCCAGCGCGTCCGGATCTCGAGTTTCAGGCGGCCCTCATGACGGCAGCCAGTCATCCTTAAGCGTCGCACCGACCGTGCCTCTCGCATTCGATGAGACCTGTTCGACCACCTCCATCGCACCAGCGGGGTACCCGTCCTACTGCCGCGCGACGCGAAGCTGCCAGAGCTGCTTGGAGAAGACCGACTGCATGGTCGGCGCCGATGGGAAGTGCGTGAGTTTGTTCCAAGGCGGGTACACGCCCGGGGGATACATGAACTACCGCAACGCGTTCAAGTACGACCGCGTCCTGCCCAACGCGACCTACACAAACCCTGTGGGGCTCCAGGCCTCGCAGCAGTGGCTCTTTCCGTCGAGTGACACCAAGTACTGCCCCGCTGACGACGCTGTGTGCCAGCGCTGCATTTCTGCGCGGTTCTGGGCGAACGCGTCGTGGCCCGACAGTCGATTCTGCGTTGGCGCGAACGGATGTGTTTGCATCTTCGACTGTGAAGACACTCGCAACGTGCCGACCGCCGACTGCTCCACGTACGCCTCGTACAGTCCATCTCCGACCCCGTCTGCGACGGCCATCGACTTGTCCGGTCTGAACGCGACGATCAAGGCTGTCGGCGTCGGAATGGGCGGCGTGCTCATGCTCATGGCTGCATTTTTATACTACTGCGTACGAAGAGACTACATCCAACGCCAGCGGCAAGACGCTCTCCGACGATCGGAACGAGAAGCACGAGCTACGGTGCGGGCTCAACAGCGGCAGCAACGCATGCAGGAGATGGGCATCAGCATGCTCAGTCTGTCGGGATGGAGAACGTACCGACAGAGTCTGATCGACAAGGAGGCCCACAGACTTACGCAGGGCACCAACTCCGAGTCGGAGAGAGGGTCGACGCCCTACACGCTGGCTATCGACGACGGGGCCTCGAACCCCTCGACATCCCCACAACCGGTGAATGCTACCTCGTCAACTCAGCCTGCCGTGAATACTGCGCCGACAGGCGAGGCCCGAGCCATGTTCATGCCTAGTACATAAGGTACAGGGACCAGTGAGTTGGATGTAGGAGACGTAGTAGGCGTGATTAGCTGCAGTACACGCAAAGGCATTCCTGTTGGTGTTGAAGTCGTTGTGTTTTGCGACCGCACGTCGCAATTTGCGACTCAATCACAATTTTTTCAAAAATCGCAATATACTGAATTTGTACCGGTATTTTTGGTATGGACACTGTCGCTGTTGTGGGGTCTGGTGCAAACCGAACGAACGCGAACAGCTCCACGGCGTGCGCGAGCATTATTACGACGGTCTCTGCGGACGCGACGCCGCTACTGCGCTTTCCCCGTCGCGTGAGAAGCCAAGATGACGAGCGTGTGGAGTGAGCACTACACGAAGGACGGGCGCGCGTACTACTACAACCGCAAGACCAAGCAGAGCGCGTGGGAGAAGCCCGCGGACTTTGACGGCGAGCCGGCCGCCAAGCCCCAAGCCGCATCGACGGCGGCGGCGGCCTCTACCAGCGGCAATGAGAGCGGCGCAGCGGCTACAGCGACTGTGGCTGCCAGTGCGAATGGCGTGGAGAAGAAAGCCGCCGACTGGGAGGAGCTGTGGGACCCGAAGAACGAGCGCCACTATTACTACAACCGCGCGAGCCGCAAGACCCAGTGGCAGAAGCCCGAGGGCGTGGAGATCAAGCCGTACGCTGGCGCCGTGACGTCCGCGTCGTCAAGTGCGAGTAAGAAGGAGCACAAGACCAAGAAGAGCGAGAAGAGTGCGGCTGAGTCGGAGACGGCGACGGCGAGTGAGGCGGAGGAGACGGACGAGAAGGCGTCTGCCTCTGCTTCTGCCTCGGCGGCTGCCAGCGACGGCTCGGTGGACAGCGTGAAGGCGTCCACGGGGAAGACGTCGCATCGCGTGGAGACAGAGAAACATCACGAGGCGAAGACGACCAAGACGAAGGAGTCGACCAAGAGCCACACACCGACGAAGAAGGCGGGCTCGTCAGCG
The DNA here is from genome assembly GCA_023337545.1 of Pythium coloratum. Taxonomy (NCBI): domain Eukaryota; phylum Oomycota; class Peronosporomycetes; order Pythiales; family Pythiaceae; genus Pythium; species Pythium coloratum. Next base: position 4,381 of record JAADXE010000550.1, on the reverse strand, counting down.
TCGCCCCGCAAGAAGGCGAGCGGCAAACACCACCACCATCATCACCATAGTCAGCAACTAGAGGCATCTGAGACCACGCCGACGAAATCGTCGTCTTCTACGGTAGCGACGAGTCGTTCACCGCGTCGCTCGCTTGTGGTGGACGACGAGGACGACGCTGACGGCGACCTGGTGGACGAGTCAGCGCAGGCCGCATTGCTGCAGCGCAAGCGCAAGGGCTCAACCAAGGATTTGTACGGAGACGACGCCGGCGTCCGCAAGAGACTGCACCGCGACAACGACGCCAAGCGGATGATCATTTGCGACGATGAAGACGGCATGAACCGCGAAGTGAACCGTCCGATCGAAGAAAAGAACACGGAAGATGGCAAAGAGGCCACGCGGCTGCTCCACGAGCTGTCCAAGACCGACGCGATCATGGAAGAGAGCGTGCTCAACCTGATCAACGGCTTCCTGCGCGCCCACAATGCGTCCAATGGGCCGGAGATCCTCGTGGAGAAGCTGTCGTCGTCGTACCGAGGCCACGCGCAAATGGTCGGACTCGTGGCTTCGTGGCTGGACGCGATGCCCGTGTCGAAGACCGCGATGGAACACAAGATCGCATTCGACGTGTCGGAAGGTGCCGTGGTGAACAAGGACACCGGCGCGTCGTGGGATCCAGCGTCCGACATTCTGTACAGCCACCTGCAGGAGGTCATCACACAGCACTACGAGCCCAAGTCGGTACGTGGTCTTCCATTCTCATCACTATTTGGACTGTTCAGCCCTTCTAACACTAGATGTGTCAGGTCTCGAATGTGCTCAGTGGCTCGGCGGCTGAGCCCGAGTGGCTCACGCAGATGCTGGGCGACCGCAAGTGGCGACTGATGCTGATCGATCTAGCAGAGACCCACAAGGTAAAAAGTGCCGGATGAAGACTCCGGTGGGAACCTTAGCTGACAGTGATTTATGGTTTACCAGACCTGCAGTCTGCTTCAGTACGCGATCCGACGGATATCCGATGCCGGCCACCACAAGGAGATCGCGTCTATGGCAAATGCGAACGCGTTCTTCTCCGTATTCAACGGCATCCTGCTCGACTCATTCTGTCGCGTATGTATTTTTCGAGTTCCAGGCCTCACTGCTGACGCAGAGTTATTAAGTCCTCCCGTGTTTTCCTTTCAGATCCCATTTGCCAGTGATGAAGAAGCTCGTGAAGCTCTGACTGCGTTGAAGAAAATCTGCTGCCAGTCAGCATACTCGTTCGTGTATGCCGAGGAGCTTCTGTGTGCGATCGACCACAAACTCTCGCTTCTTCAAGAGGACCCAGCGAGCAACACAGCTCATCGCGTGCACTATCGCACTGTGCGATCCAAACTGAGTCGCGTGCGGTTTGAGCTGCAGGAAACCACAGTGGAGAAGTTCGGAGCCAAGATCGAAGCCTTCCACCCACTGCGTCGTCGATACCTGCACGACGCGAACCCGCGTCTGAGCAATGCGATCTTGAGCATTGTGAAGACGAAGAAGTGCACGGAGTCGGCAGTCGACGCTCTTGCGAAGGAGTACCGTAGCGCGAACACCGCGCCTCCCGTTGCCCATCTACGAGACCCACTGGTGAGTTTGGAAATAATTGGACGGGTTGGATGAGAATGAGCAGCTTATCTAACGCCGTTTTTGCAAATTTCAGGTTTTCCGTGCGCTGCTGGATCCGCTTTTCAATCCGACGGTGTCACTGTCGCCGACGTTTGCACAGAACTGTATCCATCTCCTCGCGTATGCGGCGTGTGCGAAGGATGAGCGTAGCATCCTGCATTCTGCGTCGTCAAAGTCCGACAAGGCGCTCGCGAGTCTGGATGAAGCGGAGCTGGAGAAGGCCAAGACGGCACTACAGGAGGCCTCGACGATCTGCCTGGACGACCACACGCTCAGCTTCAACGTCCGTTTCTGTAGATATCTATTGGGAGGCTTCACATACACTGACAACAAATGTTGTGCTCTGTAGATGAACCAAACAGGAGTCGTCGAAAAGCTCACATCCGTCATGGGTGTGCCACTCGCCTCTATGGGCGTGCTCCACTGGATCGAAGTCACACTCACGTCGCCCGCGTTCTTCAACAGCTCACTGCTCCACATTTGCTTCCCCAGTCTGCTGCGCATCCTCAAGGCTTCGATCAAACTCCACGTCCCGCAGTGGCCCATCGCCTTTCGTGTGCTGGTGACGTCGCTGCATTTGCATCCGGACGTCAACCCCGTCAAGGCGCTTGAGCTCAAGCGCGAGTCTCTTCGGTCGATGGTGTTCATGATCACGAGCGGCTACGTGCTGCCGGTGCTCGAGTTCATCTTCACGAACACGGCGGAGCTTGACCAGGCGCTGCTGCGCAACTTCATCACGATGCTCTTTGCCCAGATCGCGCCGCCGTACTCGGCCAAGTTTGTCGTGGCGTTGACTAAGATTCTCACGCACCCCAAGGTTATGAACGCTGTCAAGTCGTGTCCTCCAGAGTGCAAGACCAAGTTACTGAGTTTCCTCGCGTACTGCAAGAAGAACACGGGCGTGCTCTCGCCCGACCAGCTCCAGGCGTTGACGTTCTCCCTGCAGGCCTTGTGAGCTCGGGTAAGCACGGAAACTGACAGTTGTGCTGACAATGAACTGTATTGAACGTGAAGTATGCGTGAGTATCATTCATGTGTAGTCTGCTTGTCGACCAAGGATGTGCCTTATCTGTCCTACTCAACCGGCTCATTTCTGCGTCGAGACCCACGACGCAAAAGTGAGCCGGTTGAGTAGTATTGGCGTCGGTTCGTCTCAGGCACCTCTGCGTGCTGCGTAAGCTTGCCATTTCCCGACTTCTCTGTGTCCAACACCAAGCGGCGAAACTTTTCCGAGCCCGCGTACACCAAGTGACCGACGCAGCCGATGAGTCGCGCAGAGTTGACCACCGCGGCCGTGATGTACAACGCGTGCAGGAAGGCGTTGGCGTTCGAGAACGAGACGATTGTGAGCGCGAGGATCAGGTTGGAGAACACCCACAGCAGCAGGATGTTGGTGCGGAAGGCCTCAAACTCACGCTTCTTGTTGTCTCGGCGTACGGTGAACTCACGGAACTCACGTCGTCGCTCCTTCAGAGCCTTTCGCTTGGCGAGCATGTCCTCGAAGCAGCCTTTCTCGTGGTTGTCGACTTCCAGCGCCAGCTCCGGGTCTTCGTTCAAGCCCTTGGTGCCCCACGACAGATCCTGCAGGTTGCAGAAGGAGTAGATCGTGAAGATGTTGACGAAGCTCGGGATCAATGCCATGTAGTGTGGCAGAGTGAGCAGTACATGGTGGGCTTCGCCGTGGAGTGCTGGTCCAATCACGTACAAGCCAAGTGTGAGGACGTGGCTCATGATGGACTGTATCGTAGTCGCTTTGGCGATGAAGATACCAAGACCAACTAGCGTCGAGAGCACCATCAGTGCGCCGAAGACACAGCTCACGAAGTAGTACGTGAGCTTCATGTGCTTGGGGTTGTTGCCCATGCCGATGATGACGAGCATGATGAGTCCAAACTGGTACACGACGTTGTAGAAGTACACGCTCAGGTCGAGCACAGGCTGCGGGAACTGGGACGTGTCGATGAACACGAGTCGGTTCTGCTGGAAGCCCTGAAAGACGATGTAGAGCAGCCCCAAGTACACGCTCGCCGGCAGCAGGAACGCGATCAGCGTGTCTACCACATAGTAGACGTAGAACAACGAAAGAAAGAACTTGCGCGCGTACGAGTGCGAGCTCTGCGAGTAAACGCGGTTGAAGTTCCAGATCGTGAAGAGCGTCGCGAAAAACGCGCCGTTCAGCCACCGGCGCCGCTGGGCGATGAGGCTCACGAGATCCAAAGGCACGTCGGTGCGAGCCACGGCCTCCTTGACGTAGTGCATCGTCCAGCAGCAGTCCTTACGGGCGAGCAGCTCAAAGCACAGGATCCGGTCTTCTGCTAGGTACATGTTGCCAGCGAATGGTCCCAGCACATCCACATCAACATTGAGTGTCTTGAAGTAGGCTTGCAGTGGGTCTCCTCGGATGGCCTCGTATCTGTAGCCTGAGAAGGCACCAGGCAATACTCTGATGAAGCCGAAGCAACTCTCGAACGACTTGTCGAGAATGTTAGACATCTTGTACTCGAAATGCTGCGCGGAGACCACCCAGTTGCCTAAGTTGTGGAATGGCTTGTCGACCGAGAGCTGTCCACACGCCCCGCCGATCTGCGGGTTGGCTTCGAACGCGTATAGCATGTGGTACAAAGCCGACTTGGTGAGCAGCGTGCCGACGTCGATGAGGATCGTGTACTCTGGTTGGATCTGCTCGGCAAAGGCGCTGAAGAACCAGTTGTGCGAGTCCAGCTTCGACGCGTTCTTTTCCTTGAGAGCA
>JAADXE010000549.1:0-21450 GCA_023337545.1 Pythium coloratum | reverse complement strand
CCTTCCTCTTCCGTCTCCCCCACTGTTGGCGTCTGCTCCTCTCCGTCTTCTCCATCTTGTCCGTTCTCTTCGTCCCCCTCTTCCTCCTCCACTCCCCCACCGCCCTCGGTCGTCTCCTGCCTTCGTCCTCGTTTGCTTTTCCTCTTGGGCTTCCTCCTTTCTCCCTCTGATCCGCTCGCTGCGCTTGCCGCCGACTTCTTCTTCCGTCGCATCGACGACCTCCGCTTTACTTTCTTCGCAGCCGCTTTCGTGCCACTGTGCAGATACTCCTCCGGTGCACTACAGTATCCGTTAACGAGCCCCTTGTCAGCCGACAGCACGACATACTGCGGTTGCGACTGCCGGTCTCTATGTATCCTCACAGCGTCGTCCTCTGGCTCATTATTCGGCGGTATCGCGTCCTCTGCACCGGAAATGTCCGAGTCGCCCGAGTCACTCAGCGCCCGTAGGAGCCCCGGCTCATCCAGCAGGTCCACCGTCGCGAAGAGCTCCGATATTGCAGCTTCACAGTCACCCAGGATGTCGCCGTTGATCTCCAGCAACGCAGCGTCGGGCGTCAAAGCCGTAAGCTCACTCAGTCCCAACGCAGGCGACTTTACAGTCGAGCAGGCCTCCGTGTTGGCTGGATCGTGCTGCTGATGCCGCTCGTTGTCTCGCTTGCGATCCAACTCTCGTACTTGCGGCAGCAGACCGAAGTAGATGAGAAGGCTTTGGCACCACGAGCGGCCCATGTCCTCCAAGTCCCAGAGACTGAATTGCGTGTCCTTCCGTGGACCAAAGTCCGGCCCGCAGAACGACGCCTCGAGCGTGTACGAGTTGATCACGCCCAACTCATGGTTGACCACCACGCGTGCGGTGTTGAGCTTGGACTTGTGCACTTTAAAGTCGCAGTTCTGGAATGAGAAAAACTCCGAGTTCTTGGCCACGATCATGGGGAACACGCGCGGGTCGTTCTTGATACTTGCCTGCTGCTGACCTCCGCCACATGAGAGGGACGATCTGCTGTATGCGTACCCGGTCTCGTATGAGCTGGTCCTGGACGGTTCAGTCCCAGTAGCAGCTGATGATGTGGCGGCGAGCACAGCGGCGTTCACGGCGGCATTCTGCTTCTTGTTGGATCGCTTGGTGTAGCAGCCGTAGGTGAAGATGTTGCGGTTGATGGAGTGGCCGTGGAGGTCGCAGTAGATAGCCACGCGGTCGCGCGACTGCCAGTTCGTGAGCAGCTTCTTGAGGTGGAAGACCGTCGGGAAGAGCTTCTCCACGGGGCTCGACCACTTGCGGTTGAGGTCCCAGCCAGCCAGATTCACGCGCGTGTTGCCATTGATCACGCCGTCTGGATTGAGCATCGGCACGATCTTGAACACAAAGTTGTTGCGAAGTACAGCGGCGCCGGACGACGGACCCGTGAGGTAGTCGATCATGCCCTTCATCATCCAGGACGCGTTCGGTTCTCCTGGATGGACACGCGCTGATAATACGATAAGCCGCTTCTCGTCCGGCGGCATGCTGTCCTTGGTCGACGAAGTGATGGAGAGCAGGTCGCAGGCGTTCTGTGCGATGGTTTGGCACAGTTCCGAGCGACGTACGTAGGGATTACGAAGCGGGTCGCGCTCCAGTTTGTCCAGGTACTCGACCAAGTCTGTGTACGAGTACGGCTGGAGACACGCGAAGTAGACGCGGTCGTTGGCGTGCTCGAACACGTACTGGAAGCTGAGTGCGTTCGTGCCTGGAGGTGCATTCGGAGACGTCGACACGTCGTACCGCACGCTCGTTCCGCCGTGGACCCAGCCTCGCTGCTTGGTCTCAGCGTCGATCTCTGAATACACACACGGCTGCAGCCCGTAGCCAAACAGTGCGCCACTCTTCGCCAAGTTTACGAGCGAGAACTCGTACGCGGTTCCAGGCTGCGCGTTGCGGACTTCGAAGTAGAACCACTGACGGTAGGCGCTGTTCTTGATGTCCGGGTGGATCACCAGCTCGTACTCGTGCGGCGTTGGAGTGAGCGACGCAGACGATGCTGTGTGCTGCTTCTTTGGCTCAGGAGTCTCTCGGAAAACGCGCTCGGCTCTCCGGAGATTGCCGCCTTCGAACAGCGAGTCAAACACCAGTGTGTCATCAGGCGCGCCACAGTTCTGGAACACTTCTGGCTGGTTGTACTCGTACACGCGCACACGACTGAGCACTGGCTTGGCGTTGTCTTCGTCTGCCTGTGCTGCGAGAATCAATCGGTTCTCGACCAGATTCGGCTCAGGAGGCTGGTTGCGCTGCTCAGGATGGAGGTGGCGCCGCACAGGCAGATGCATCGGCCGACCTTCCAACGCCCCTGTCCTCGCTGGCTGAGGCTCATCAGGCAGCTTGATGAGCGGCAGCGGAGGAGGCAGCAGCACGTCGGCCTCCAGGTCGCCGTCGCCGCCTGTGGCCTGGCGGAACCGCGCGGCCCGTAGCTTGTTGATGAACGACGTCATGGGCCCGGACGGGTCATGGAACGCCTGCTGCAAGCGACGTAGTCAGGCGGGTGTTGTTGACGCGCTGGCTGCGTACTCGCTCGTTGGTCAGGGATTTGCCTGTCTCCGTGGCTGCTGTGGTAGCTGTTGACAGTGAGTCCACGAAACGACATGGTCAGTGGCCGTTTCAGCGAACAATTAGCTTAGCCTGATTTGACGGATTAGCTTGACTATATCTCATTTTTTGAAAACCGTCACTCAGGTGGGTACGCCAGGAGTGATGGTGGGTGCGAGCAATTTGTGGCGGACGAGAAAGGCGCTGGATATCGTTCAGTGCGTTTGATTGGCGTGAGAATCACTCACGGTGAGTGACCGCATCGACTGGCGTGGCCCACGCAGTTGGAGCCACGAGCAGTGCACTGGCGTTCGGTGGACGCACCGTTTCGGGTCTACTGGATCTAGTTAGATCGCCGGATTCTTGGCTGTATGGTAGGTGCTTGGATTCCTGAGGAGCCATCAAAAGCGAAGAGATCTGGTCACGAGGATGCAAAAGATTCTGTATTCGTGCGTTCTCATACTGTAGCGGATTGTAGCTGGATATAAGGATCATACAATCTCGACGCCACTTGTTAGCATCAGGCCGACAAGACCAGAAAATACCACATTTGGTCGTCCCTCGCTGGGTGTGAGCAACCCACTGGCCGCAATATTCAATCAAACATGAACTTTCATATCATATCTCCCGATCTAATGGCGTAGGTGAGCGCATGGCTCTGCATTGGTGCTCGAGATATCTATGGTGGCGTTGCAAATGTATCAGGCTGCATCTCATTTTTTGGGCAGATGGTAAACTACACAGAAGTATCAATATTTCCTGATATACTGCACAAATGGGGCACATTCTGTGGATATATTCCGATATTACCATATATTACCGATAGATTCTCAATTTTCGACTCTCCTTTATCTCAGTGAACGATTTCCAGAACTCAGGGCACAGGTCACAAAGCCAGGCCGCCGGAGCTCTTCGCCCGACTGGATACTTTTGCGGGTATTACGCATTGATTGCATGCGGACACGGCCATTTCGGTCAGCCCCACGCGCAGTACGGCACTGAACTGTAGACGGTGCTGTCCGCGTGGGGAGTCGCCAGAGTCGCCGGTGAGTGACGGTCTCGCAAGTGTAGCTCCGCCAGCGCGAGGCTCTCAATCCAAGAGCTCATTCCACAATTCACTGCCTCGTGCACAGCACCACCACCTCCACACACACAGAACTCCAAGACCATGCCCAGCAGCAGCACCATGCAGTCGCCAGCCTTCGTTCCTCTCCACGAAAAGTGCCAGTACCCCAGCAAGTGCTGTCCCGAGCGTCGCGCCGTCAAGGAATGCGGCGAACTCCACCGCCTCTGCGAGTTCCACCGACGACTCGCCAACCGGAACCAGCAGCGTCTGCAACAGCGGCGACGAATGCTCAGAGAAAGCGCGGCAATCGGAGCTACTGTTTCCAATCAGCGACCCAAGTTGGATCCGATCGACATGAACGACGTGCTGCCCCACGGCTTCGACGGCAAGGCGCCCATGAGTCCTGTTGACGGACTCGGCGAGCTGTGCTTAGAGGACCTCGACATCCTTCTCCAGCTTCTCGACAACGAGAACAAAGGGCTACCGTGCATGTAACAAACGTGCGCTTCACATCAATTGCATCACAAAATACCACCACCCACGATAGAATTCAAGTGCGACAAGACACAGACAGACATAGGAAGCGCGTAAATAAATCCACTGCCATCCGACAAGAAACACATACTTTGGCTACATCTATCGAGTGCTACAACGCGCTGTTGGTCTGACAGTCCGACTACAGGATACTCGCCGGATATCTCAGTTGACGGTGCGAGCGACGACAATGGGCGGCGTGACGACGATGCGCCCAGACTCCACACGAGAGGATCATCACCCAACTGGATTTCAACAGTCGCTCGGTGGATACATTCGGAATTCTGGCCGTGTGGTGCACAGGCACTCGGTGGATTCATTCGACCACTTGCCTCTGTGGCCCAGAGACCCTGTTGGGTGCCACGCTGGCATGAAGCTGGTCCGACCTTGGCACAAGTCGCACTGCGACGTGTGCCAACGTGTGACTCGCACGTGGCTTCACTTTTGTTGCGTGAGAAGCCACCAACAATTATTGGCCAAAAACAACAAGGGCGAAATGAGATCCAACGCGACGCTTCCCACGCGTGAGTCTCCCCCACACACAGACGAAGAAACGACAGCCCATAATGTTCAAGGGGTTCACGAAGGATCTCGCGGGCACGGCCGACATTTGCACGGCGGTGATCGACCCGTCGAAGCTGCTTGTTGGGCCGTATCTGCTGCCGCAGGAGAATGTTCTGTTCGCGTTTCAGTCCGCGAAAGAGGAGTTTGTGTTCACAAATGAGGCGTTAATCACTGTCGAGGGCGAAAACGCGACGACCACGCGTAAGCTCGTGGAGCGGTACGAGTACCGCGACTGCCAGGTCTCGGACGTGCAGTTTGAGACCACCGGCCGCGTCGACCGCGACTGTGAGATCAAGTTCCGCATCGGCGCCAAGGAGATTTCGATCGACATTGCCCGCAAGGAGGAGGCGGCTGTGAAGATCTACTACAAGGCGCTGGTAGCGTTGGCGCGTGAGCAGCAAGAGCGCCAGCGCAACTGGCAGTTCGCCAAGGACGGGGTCACCACCAGCGCCAAGACACTCAAATTCGACGGTCGCAACAAGCCAGCGGATGCGCTCACAAGCCAAGCCAGTGATGTTTTAGTGTGGATGCAGGCTGACTACCAGCGTCTCAACTCGCGCTGCTACAAGGAAGTCCTGAAGCAGGCCCTACAGACCGCCCAGTAATACACTGTCTACTGTAGCTAGCTACTCTTGTTTTCTCATTCCGCAAGTGTCTTAACGCCGCCCGTGCGGAGCTGCTGCAGCGTCGTGATGATGAAGTCGCGGTAGCATCGCGGCTGGAGACTCTTGTACTTGTCCTGCAGCCAGCTCGCGGCCTCGTCGGCCTGCTTTGTGAGCGGGATGTCGCTGAGACGCAGCGCTGACGCCGCGTGGCCTAGCGCCGTCGTCGTGAGCTCCCATTTGTGGGCGTTGCTGCGCTGCTCGCGGCCCAGCAGCTCAAGTGTCTTGTAGTACACGATGGCTTCGTCCTGTTCAGCCGTCGCGATGTCGATCGACACGTGCGTCGTGCCGATGTGGAACTTGATCTCGCAGTCGCGGTCCACGCGGCCCGCCGTCTCGAACTGCACGCCGCTGAGCGTGTGGCTCTTGAAGTCGAAGCGCTCGACCAGCTTCCGCGTCGTCGTCGCGCTCTCGCCCTTGATCTGGATCAGCGCCTGACTCGTGAACGTGAACTCTTCTTTCGCTGACTGCAGTGAGAACGCGATGGTCTCGCCTGGCACCAAGTACTGGAACGCCAGACACTTCTCGAAGTCGCGCACGGGCTTGCAGATGTCGGCTGCGCCCGTGAGATCCGATGTGAGCCCTTTGAGCATCTTGCGTTGGAGGAGGAGACGGTAATGAAGAGCCGCTTAGCCAGCGGGAGGATGTTGAAGTTCGGTTCGTACCGATGTTCGTATCCGATATATGAATTGAAACACTGGACCCCTATTCGCCGCTGGATTTTTGAGACTCACAAATTGTGTCTCACATTTTGGCCAATCCAGGCTGGCTGCTGGGAATCCAGCAGCTCCGTTGTGTCTGTCACACGTCGCAGATTTCGTCACGCACTGGATTCCACTCCCATCACCATTCCATGAAATTTTGGGCCGGCAAGACGACAGGCCGTGGAGATTCGCGCCGTGCATTCACGACCCGCGCTGACCACATCGCGTCAGGCCCTTCCAGTCTGTGGCTCAGGCCATTCAGCGGCGGTGGTGCCGCCATCAGCATCAGTGGCTTGACCTGTGGAATCAGAGCGCTCCCACTGTGTCGCCTGTGAATGCAAGCTCGACTTGCACGTTGCTGGTCATTTTGACCGCAATTCCGTTGACGATCAGGCGAGCGCTCACCGTTTCGAAGCATAGAGAGCGATGCGCCAACGTGGCGTACACTGTGTAGAGATTCTCCAACACACACCTCGCTTGTTGGCTGCCTGCGGGCGATTGCACCTCGCACGAGTCGCGCGTGTGTGTCAACGCCTGCCAGCGACAGGCCAGCAGATGGCTAGATGGCAAGGGTGGCCTTGGGTGCTACCACCACCACATAGCACGGTCTCCTCTCTGGAGTCTGGACTGGCTGGCTTACCGTCTCTGCTTGCTTGTCCGTCTCTGACCTACTGTCTGGCATCCCGCCTTCGACATTCGACAACTCGCCTTCTTCCGCGCAAGTATACCGACCCGACCTCTCGTCTCTCACCATGGTGTTCCAGTCTGCGACCGTTCTCCTCGCCTCGGCCGCGCTCTTCGGGTCCTCTGCGACCGCCACCGACTACCTCGGTGGCTGGATCCCGACGCCTCCAAAGCAGCAGTGCGTGGACATCTGCGTCAACTCCAAGGCCACGCCGACGTGTCTGACCAGCCAGCCAGAGTGTCTCGCCAAGAAGCAGCGTCCAGGAGACTTCGACTACATGGTCATGGAGCAGCTCTTCGTGCCGCAGTTCTGCCGCGACCTGCTCAACGGCGTGGACTCGACCATCTCGCACCAGAAGGTGCTGCCGTACCCGAACGGTGTCGCGTGCCAGCCTGAGGTCGTCAAGAGCGAGCTCACGATCCACGGCCTGTGGCCAAACTACAACGACGGCTACGCTGGCTGCTGCAACGTCACCGACACGATCATCAACAAGCCGTACAACGCCGCTGACTTCGCCAAGAACCAGCCAACGCTGCTCAAGGAGATGGCCGCCAAGTGGGTCGACCCCACGCAGAGTACCACGTACGACACGCTGTGCGAGATCTACAACCACGAGTTCCAGAAGCACGGTATCTGCTACAACGCGTTCGCCGACGACTGGGAGAAGGCCGCGGTGAACTACTTCAAGGCCACGCTCAACGCCGCCGCCGTGATGCAGTCGGCCACCGACAAGATCAACGTGCTGGCCACGACGACCAAGACCACGACGCTCGATGAGATCAACGCGCTGTACCCGAAGAAGGTGCAGGTGTTCTGCGGCAACGTCGCCGGCACCAACTCGTTCTCGGCCATCCGCTCGTGCTTCTCCAAGCCAGCGTCGCTCACGGAGCAGGGTCCGTTCCTGCTCCAGGACTGCGCGCCTGCCGCCAAGAGCACGGCCTTCGTGCCGTGCAACGGCTCGATCCCAATCACGCTCGAGGCCTACGCCGCACCAGGCACCGCCACGGTCACGCCAGCCACCACCGCGCCAACCACGCCAGCCACCACTGTGCCAGCGACCAACGCGCCAGTCAAGCCAAGCTGCTAAGTGTCTACTAGTGTAGAGTGCAGTCCATGCAAAGGCATACTAGTTCAAACGAAAGTGAATGGAATGCAGTTGCTGGACTTGAGATTATGACTGCACCACGAGTTCCCCTGTACAATCAGCTGAATCGCATGCCACGTGCGCTACGCTGCTCGGCTACTGTTCGTTCTTTCGGCATAAGCATGCGCGCACTCAGCGGCGTCATCTGATAGACGTTTCTGTGATAACCGTCATCGTGGACGCGTCTTGCCTGCATGCGCCGGCCCGGCCGTCCTGCCGCTACGCGTGCATGTCATCGTTCCGTTCGCCACCACATCTCCATTCGTCCGCGCGCTGTTCATCCCGCCGTCACGTCGTGTGTTGCCGATGGACAGTTGGCGCAACATACCGAACAGCTGAGGGGAAGCACAGCAACATACACGCACCGTAACCACGAATTCCTTGACGTCTGGTTCAACGTCTGGCGCCGCAGCCATTACAGCTCCATCAGCGGATTCATCGGATCAATCCGACCAGAGTTGCGGGAACCGTCACGCGACTCTCACTCGGGTCACGATCCACCGCCTGTAGACGCCCAGGAGGACAGCGTCCCTTGCTGCTTCCTTGCCAGCGCCAGGCCCACGCGAGCCAACAGCTCATTCCGCATTTTGCCTGCTCCCTCACAAGCTCCTTTCCGTTCACTATGGTCTTCGCCTCGCGCTCGTTCTCCGTCGCCTGCGTCGCTACGCTCGCCGCCGTCTTCACCAAGGAGAGCGTGACGGCCATCGACTACGCCGGCGGCTGGGTGCCTACCACGGGCAAGACCCAGTGCGTGAACATTTGCGTCAACTCCAAGGCCGCGCCAGGCTGCTTCGACCCGTTGGACCAGTCGTGTCTGTCCAAGACGCAGTCGCCAGGCGACTTCGACTACCTCCTCCTTGAGCAGCTCTTCGTGCCGCAGTTCTGCCGCGACCTGCTCAAGGGCGTGGACACCACGGTGTCCCACCAGAACGTGTTGCCGTACCCTGCGGGTGTGGCGTGTAAGCCAGAGGTCGTCAAGAGCGAGCTCACGATCCACGGTCTGTGGCCGAACTACAACAACGGCTACCCAGGCTGCTGCAACGTGAGCGCCACGATCCCGAACAAGCCGTACAACGCTGCCAAGTTCGCGGACAACCACCCGACGCTGCTCAAGAAGATGGCCGCCAAGTGGATCGACCCGACCCAGTCGACGTCGTACGACACGCTGTGCGAGATCTACAACCACGAGTTCCAGAAGCACGGCCTGTGCTTCGCTGCCTACGGCAACGACTACCCGCGCGCCGCTGTCAACTACTTCGAGGCCACGCTCAACATCGCCACCAAGCTCGACGTGGCCACCGCCAAGATCAACTCGTGGGCCAAGCTCGCCACGCCGCAGACCACGGTCGCTGATATCAAGGCACTGTACACCAAGAGCGTGCAGGTGCTGTGCTCGGCCTCGGACGGCAAGAACCAGCTCGGCGCCATCCGCTCGTGCTTCAACAAGCCGACCGTTGCCGTCAGCACCGCCAACTTCTCGCAGAAGGACTGCGCCGAGCCAAAGGCCTCGGCCCAGTTCGTGCCGTGCGACGCGACCGCCCCTGTGACGCTCGTGGGCTACACGCCACCAGCGCAGACCGCCTAAGTTCTAGACGACCGTCGTAGCAGTGAGTAGGACAGCCGCATAGTAACACCCGAGCTTCCTCTAGTTCTCCTATACCGGTAAACACGCTGTCTTCATCTTGTTCCTTTTCATTGTTGATCACAAGTCACAGATATTTGTGCGTCACATTTTGTGACGGATTTGTGATTCCTAACTTTCAGGTTTCATGTGGTCCACACATCCAGAATGTTGCACGAAGGTTACGTGGCTTTCCCCGCCAACAGCCCAAAACGCGATCCGTCAGCTCCACGCGGGCATCTTCGTCGACGGCGACCTCATCCTGCGCGTGTAGGCACCACCACGCCGGCTCCATGGACGCCACCACGTCACCAGCGTCACCACAAGCTGCGCCCTCGTCTCCTGTGCGTATACGCTCGAAGTCGCGATCGAAATCCACGGAAAACTCGCGTCGTAGTCGCTCGGCAGCGGCCACCGGAAAGGACGGCGACGAGAGCAAACCCGACGCGAAGGAGGACAAGACGGACGATGCTGTGAACACCACGTCGCCGCGAGCGACGCGTCAGCTGCAGAGCGTGAGCCCTTCGACGTCGCAGGCCAAGACGCCGTCGCTGCGCGTCGATAACCTCACGCGCAACGTGCTGAGCGACCACCTGACCGAGATCTTCGGCAAGTTCGGCGCCGTGACGCGCGTGCACTTGATGCGCGAGCCTCGGTCGCTCGTCTCTCGGGGCTTTGCGTTCGTGGAGTTTGCCAGTCGCGACGACGCCGCCGCTGCGCAGGACCACATGCACGACGGATGGCTGGACGGCCGCAAGGTGCGCGTGCAGTTTGGCTCGGTGGAGGAAGAGCGCGAGCGCGAGAAGAAGCAGAAGCAGAAGCAGCGTGAGGAAGAGCAGCGCAAGAAGAAACGCGAGGAGGAAGAGGACGCGCGCAGACGACGCGCGCGCGAAGACAACGACCGCCAGAGAGGAGCACGCGGTGGCCGCAACAACGCCCCTGGCAACATGAGTCGCTACGGTCCTGCGGGTGGAGGTGGCGGTGGAGGACGCCGCGTCTCGTACTCTCCGCCGGCACGCAACGGCCGTGGACGCAATGGCAGTCGCAGTCGTAGCCGCTCGCCGTATTTCCGACGCTACGGTCCACCACGCGGTCGAAGCCCTCCACGGGGGGGTCCGCCCAACCGCGGCGGTCGGTATGGAGGCCGATCCCCACCACGAGCCCGTCGCAACAGCCCCATCGGTGGTCGTCGCGGGCGCCGCTCTCGCACTCGCTCGCGGTCGTTCTCTCGGTCGGTTTCTCGTTCGCGATCGCGGTCCAGATCGCCGTTCCGACGCCGCAACGGCGAACCGCCAGGACGTCGCAACCCGTCGCCGTTCTTCGCGCGTCGGGACGACCGTCGCTCGCCATTGCGCCGCCGTAGAAGCCGAAGCCGAAGCTTCAGCAGCAGAAGCCGTAGTCGCAGTCGAAGCTACAGCAGTCGTAGCCGCAGCAGAAGCAGAAGCTCCAGTCGTAGCCGAAGCCACAGTCGCAGTCGTACGCGACGCCGCAGCCGGAGCCGCTCTCGTTCTCGCTCTCGTAGTCGCAGTGGCAGCCGTAGCCCCGCGCGACGAGGGCGTCGACGCAGCAGCGTCAGTTCTAGTAGAAGCCGCAGTCGAAGCCGAAGCTACAGCAGCCGCAGCAGTCGCAGTCGTAGCCGAAGCAGAAGCCGCAGCAGAAGCAGGAGCAGGAGCTACAGCCCCAAGCCAAAGAAGACCGCTGCTGGCAAGCCTGCGTCAGGCAAGTAAGAGGACAAAGCATCGAGAGTCGTGCAAATCTATACGTGCTTTCATTTCAATAAGTGTGTGTTTGTGTGTAGTCTGTTCCCTACTGGTTGTACAGTCGTATCTCTGCATGTCTAGGCTGACATTTTGCGAGGCACCACGCCCGTCGTGTGTCGTCTCACAGTCCGCGAGCCCACTGAGCTGTGTCGCTCGCCAATGGCTGGCAGGTTCTGCTGTGGGCTTGAGACCACCAGCGCAGGCGTAGAGTTCGAGTGCGCGGCGCTTCCCGTCGCGATGTTATCACCTGACATGGAGCGGTCGTAGCGGCGCAGGTTGCGGTTGCTGGTGCTGCCTAGGGCGCCACGTTCCATTCCAGGTCTCAGTTCATTCGCGAGCGCAGCGGCATCCGCGCCTGGGGTCGACACGGAGAAGAACCGGCTTCGGCCGAACGAGTGGCGAGCGCCTCGGAAGATGTTGCCTGCCGAGTGCTGACGTTCGGATCGGCCCAGAGCTCCTGGTGGCTGGTTCGCAGTGGTCGAAGCCGCAGTTGAGACGGCCGTGCCACCCGTGATGTTGGCCATCCACGTGTGTAGGCTGGGGCCGTCACCGACGAACGTGTGGAACGCCATGGAGCCGCGACTCGCGTGGCGCTCGAAGATCGGCCGCGTCTCGTGGGCGTCGTTGTTGTATCGCTCCGAGGCCATGAACGACTCGACCATGACACTCTCGGCATCGTAACTGAACGCACTGCCACGCGTGAACGACTTGCGCGACGAGCCCATGTGGTTGAGACCACGTCGGCCAGGGACGAGCTTGGACGCAGCAGCTGCGGCCGCCTGTGCGATCATCGCCTGCTTCTTCGTCTGCTTCTTTGGCGGCGGCGACGCGAGATCCGACGGGCGAAGCGCGGACTCGGTGTCGCGAGGGATCGACTCGGGAGGCGGGAACGACAGCAAGTAGTCGGCCATCGGCTTGAGTCCGAACGAGTGGACCTCTTGTGCCAAGTGCTTGTAGGACGGCTGGAACGCTCGGATGTAGCCCTTCCACAGGAAGTCGCGCGACAGCGCAGTGAAGACGATGAGCGGAAGCAACAGCCAGAACACCTTCGTGCCGAAGACGTTTGTGAACACGCCGTTCCAGTAGGCCGAACTGATCGAGTTACCGTACGAGATGAACGCGGCCGTGGCGATCCAGAGCGAGTACGAGACGAAGTAGATCGGGATGTGGACCAGCGGCCACCACATTTGCTGGTGCAGACACAGCTTGAGCGTGACCACGAGCGAGACGATCGTAAACGCCACACAGCCGTAGACCCACATGTTCGGCGTCTCACCGCCATCGATGAGAAGCCGCATGCCGTAGATCGTACCAAAGCTGATCACGAGAGACTCCCACACACACGACGAGATCCACGCCCACACGATCTTGGTGTTGAAGTGGCTGTTCTCCTGGCCGATGCGATACAGCACTGGGTAGTTGTGGGCGTAGTAGGCCGGCACGTCCTGCTCGAACGTACTGATGAGCACGATTGGGAGCGCCGTGAAGATGAGGTTGTAGCCCTGGAGACCCCATTCCAAGAAGAACTTTTGCCCCGAAAAGCCCGTGAAGATCATGTACCAGAACTGCGTCAGGTTCATCATCACGTTCTTGTAGAAGATGTATAGGATGAGCTTGCCCATGCGCACGTAGTTCCAGCGGCCGTGGACGAGTAACAGGCGCGACAGGAACCGGAACTGCGCGATCGCGTAGTCCGACGAATTGGCGGCCTGCATGCCTTCTTGGCCAGAGATGCCGACTCCCACGTGTGCCGACTGGATCATCGACACGTCGTTCGCGCCGTCACCGATCGCCAGTGTTCGCACCTTCGGGTTGTTGTCACGCACGAGTCGCACGAGCTGGGCTTTCTGTGCTGGCGACACACGACACGCGATCACCGCGACACACTTGAGGGCGACGCTGAGCAGCAGCATCGGGCATTCTTCCAGCGCAAGCTCGAGCGTCTCACCGTCGATCACCAGTGCGAGTCCCTCTTGGTTCTGCGCAATGTGCGCGATGCTCTCAATGCGAGTGAGCGGCCGCGTGTCCTCCGAGTCGTCGCTCGCACTGCCATCAGCGTTCGTCGCTGCATTTGACGCGGCCACGTTGTTGGGCACACTCGCTGATTTGTCGACGGGTGGCAGCGACATGGCTGGATCACCACCTGGGTGGTTTGTGTACATTTCCAGCTCTTCCATGATAGACACCAAATCCGGGTGCGTGTCAGCCGAGATCACCACACGCTCGATATCTGGAGTGAGCAGGCGACACGCGAAGCCAATGTTGATGGCAGTCTCCTCCTTGTCGCCCGTCAGCATCCAGATCTTGATCGACGCCTGACGCAAGCGGTGGATCGTGTCGGGCACGCCAGCCTGGAGTCGGTCTTCGATCGCCGTCGCACCAAGCACGTCCATGTTGACTTCGATCTCTTCCATGCAGCGGTCGATGTCGTTAGCTTCTCCTAGACGACGCTGTTCGATCTGACGCATGTCATTGATCGCCGTACGGTAGCGCACGACCCAACTTTCGTAGAACTGAGGATCCACGTCGGTCGAGCCGATCACGAGCGTGCGGAGACCTTCCGAGGCAAACGTCTCCATGTGCTGCAGCGTCTGCGAGCGGACATGGAGCACGTGCGCGTCAGTCGTCGGTCGAAGCCGCTCGTACATGACAGTATCCGCACCCTTGCACAGCAGCTTGAGCTCTCCGTTCGGGCCTCGCATGATCACCGACATACGCTTACGCGTACTGTTGAACTCCAAGACCTCCAGCACCTGGTACTCACCGACTTGGTTATCACTCGCCGGCGGTGGCTCGTGACTCTCGAGACACGAAAAGTACTCGACGATCGCCTTCCCTGGCCCACGAGCCGCGAATTTGTAGCCAAAACAAGCAGCAGCGGCCACCAGCGCCTGCTCATCAGGCGACGATGCACTCAGCCGCACCGATCCATCCGGCGCACGCTCAGGCATGACTGTGTGGCACACTGCGAGATGCTCGAAGAACGCCGCGATGAGGTTGGCGTTCTTGTCGCTGCGAGCCAACGCGTCGAAGATCGTGTCGTCCTGGTAGTTGACGAACGGCGCCTTGACCACACGATGCGAGTGCGTGCTGTCACGCGTCACTTCTTCCTCCTCCAAGATCGTCGAGTTGCTGTCGACGTCACCCTCCGCCATGCGTCGCTTCTGGGCTGCGATGCCGACTTCGGTCTGCCCGTGGCCGTACGACACGCCGTTGATGGAGCACTTGCGGAACTCCATGATGTTACAGGTCAGCGTTCCGGTCTTATCACTGAAGATGTAGTCGATCTGGCCCAGCTCTTCGTTCAGCGACATGGTGCGCACTTGGCACGGCGTGTCCGTCTCGTCGTGGTACATCTCGAGGTCGTTGTTCATAAAGTACGCCTGCATGAACTTGACTGACGTCATACTCACGTACAGCGACACGGGGATGAACGAATTGAGCAGCAGAAAGTAGTACAGCACTTGGATGAAGAAGTTGCCCACGGGCGACCGCACGGCGACGGCGTTGTCGTCGAACAGGTACCACGCACCTTCGGTCGGTTTCTTGCTGAGGTTCTTGGCGTTCCAGATGACGGAGATGATGGCGCCCGTCAGACACAGCACGATCATGAGCGTACAAATGTACATGATCTGCTGGTTCAGACGCTTCTCCATGTTGCTCCACTTCATGGGCGCGGTGGCCGACGCCATCATGATCTTGGTGTCCGGGCCCGTGTTGACCACCAGTCCGTAAATGTACTCCGTGTTGCGCAGCGTCGAGCCGCGCAGCAGTACGGCGTTGGTCGAGATCACTTCCTTCTTGCCGCTCGCGAGCTGCAGCGTGCCGTTGAAGCGGTGGATCGAGTTGTTGGGCTTCTCGCACACGACGACGCCAGCCAGATCGCCCACTTGCGCGTCCGACAGCATGGTCGTGTAGGTGGCTTCCAGGCCCTGACGCAGCTTGAGGTTGGTCTCTCCGTCCAGCGACTTGGTCTCGACGTAGCAGATACCCGCTGGGTTGGACGGGTCCGGTTCACAGGCCGCGAGGATCACGAGGTCCGCAGGCACGGCCTCTCGGTTGTGGACCTTGACGACGTCCCCCACGTGGAGCAGATGCCACTTGGATTTGACAAACTGCCTGGTCGCCATCGAGTACTGCAGACACGGCAGTTCGTTAGCGATGTGGTCGGCCTTGTGGCGCTTGTAGTCTTCGAGACACGCGAAGAACATGTCGATGAGCACGATGATGGACAGCGCCGGCAGCGACGCCGGGAAGCCACCCGTGTTACTGATGGGCTTGACGGTCTGCATGATCGAGATGATGAGGAAGTAGGCGTTCGCGAGCTTCTTGAACTCGTAGAAGAGCAGCTTCGGGATGAAGTTGTACACCGTGAACCGCGACGTGATCACCATGTTGCAGCAGTACGCAAAGCGCGCGTTCGCCACCTCGTCGTTCAGGTACACGTACCGGTACTCCTCGTCCTCGATGCTGTCGCTGTCGTCGTCGTCTGCGTGCTGTGGCTCGCCCGCGGCGTTCAGAATCGCGGGCGACGCCGGCTCTCCGTCCTCGGCCTGCTCCTCCATCACGGCGGCCTCGTCCTCCTCCTGGATCTCGTTCAGCGCCGTCTGCGTGAGGCCACTTCGCGACAATGGCGAGTCCAGCACCACGTCCACCACGTCCGCCGCGAACTGCTCGCCCATGACGTCCACAACCTCTCGTTCTTGGGCATCTTCCTGTGAGTCGGACTTGGCTTCGTCGTCCTCCGTTCTTCGCCGCGAGAACGGGGACTTGAGTTTAAACGACGCGCTGCCGGTGGTCGAAGGCGGAGACAGGCGACGAGGAGACCCTGCGAGCTGGTACGCGGCCACGGGCGTGCCCACGTCGCCGCCGTGCGCGTCGTCGCGGTCACCCATATTGCCGATGGAGGTGTGGGTTCGCTTCCCTTCCCCTTCGTCACGTCCAGTCCTCAATGAGGCGAATAATGTTCTCGCCGCAAGTTTCGGTTCCGGCCGGAGCAGTTCCCAGTTCTGGAGTTTTTGGGCGAAGCGACAGCAACACTGGCAGTCGGAACGGAAACTCGGATGCGATTGCGAGTCGGGCGGGTGCGAGACTCAATTTTCCGCCAGAGCAAAAACTTTTGGGGGCAGAAACGCAGATCCAACGACCTGGGTTTAGTGACACGGATGGGAGTTGACAGAACCCATCGGCAACCACATGATTGGTTTTGAAGGCAGATGGCCCTTCGTGCGAGGGTGTACGTTTCTGTTCACGTCACTGCTGTGGGAAATCTGTGTTGTTGTTTGCATCGATCGGCCCACACAACCCACGGGTCAACAAGCGGATGGAGTCCAGCGAGTGGCTTGGTCTCATCCACAATCCAACGGCCTCCGCATGTCGTCGGTCACCCATCGACTGCTGGGCTGGCTGGCTGCATCGACCTTTTGACCTTCGACCAGGGCGTGGCTGGAACATATTCCTGTTCCACGACGATCTTTCACAATTCGTGTTCTCGCGACACCTCCAGTTACCGACCTTCACTTTCTCCTGCGACATGGAGATCTAGGTGGCGAAGCGGCGCGAGAACACCAATCTGCTTCTGCTTTCTGTTTGGTTCCAGCCACTTGCACTTGCGCTCAGTATGGTGGTGGTACAGTACGGTCGAGTGGGCAGCTCTCCTCCTTCTCCTAGTCTTCATGCAGTCAGTTGGTCTTTTTGATTCGGAAGAGCGGACGCCACTTCCAACACATGTGAGCCGGTGCCGTCCATGGAATGGCGTTAGTACACACGCGCGGTTCAGTTCGCACATGGCGCTTGCGCCTGCCTGCGCCAAGGCGTCCTTCCTGCATTGACAACGTTTATCCGGACAGACCATCCTGTCAGAATGGTCAAAACTGACACAAATCTGCAGGTTGGCCTGACCAGGTGGTGCTGTCGTCACGGTTCCGGATGTTGCGCGAAGGTGGAGAACTGATTCGGACCCCTGTACATTCGTGCCACATTCGCACAACCTACAGAATGGCACAGAAGCGAGGGCATTTACCACAGTGACATTCGTGGTCGAAGACATCACGCCACCAATCCACCCACGACGTCGAGAATGAAAGCTGCTGACGCGCGAAGGCACCCCCCAGCAACGAGTAAAAGGTAGCGTACATGGAGCAATAACCCCATACATATGCTCTACGTGTCCTGTTCTGCCGTTTTCTCACCATATTGACGCCCTGGTCGCCCTGTAGAGTCCGCCCCATCGGCGCTAAATATGATTCGCGAGACGACCTGCGTCGCCATCTCGCGCAGCGGCTCGTAGACGCGTCCTCCGACGACCCTGCCCGCCACAGAGACGTACAAGCCGTCTTCACGCAACTGAGCCAACTGACGCAGGTGCAGAGCGAGCACGCGTCGCTGTGTGAGCTGCGCCAGTGGACCGAGTGCTTCGTCACGCTGCAGACCCAGTGGGTCGAATGCGGCGCGCGATTGGACAGCGAGGCCGCGCTGAGGCTCTGGGAGCAGCTAGACGTTTTCATTCAGAGCGTCGTCGCGCAGAAGGACCATTCGCACCAGCTCACGCTGCTGCAGGAGCGACTGCCCAAACTGGCTGCGTCGGCGACGGCTCTGATCCAGCAGTCCCATTCGCCAGCGAAGAGCTCCATCCACTCGACAGCCACACAGTCTCATGGCCTGGACGCGCGTGTGGAGCTCACGTACCAGTGGGCGCCGCGTGTGCTGCGCAAGATCTGCGGCAGCGTGGAGTACGAGGCGTCCGCTGGTCGCTGCAGCCCGTCGCTCGTCCTCGCCACTCGCCGCATGATGGCCGTGATCCGCGACCACAACCCGTACGCGTTCCTGAGCGTGCTCTACCGCGCGCCACCGCCACCGGATCCTTCGTCCACCGTCGCTGCTGCGCCGCAGTGGGTCTTGCGTGGCTCGTCACACGTCGACGCCGTTGTGAGGATCCTACGCGACGACTTCGAGACGATCTACGAGCTCGCGTGGTGGATGGCGGCGCCCGACGCGACGTTCTGGAAGTCGTTCAAGCAGCTCATCACGCGCGTGCGCCACGTTGCTGTCGCGTTCCACCACGTCATGCTGCACTTGTACGCGACGGCCATGGAGCGGCAGAATCCGAACGTGACGCCACACGACGTGGCGTTCGAAATCGAACAAGAGCTCGAGCGCCAGCAGTCGTTTACGCTGCAATCCGACGGCTACGGACTCGCGAAGCACTTCGCGACGGCCGACGACCCCATTCTAGAGGAGACCTACGCGATGTTCCCAGAGGTTTTGCTGTACGTGGACCAGTGGAGGCATGAGCTCTCACTGTATGAGCATGGCTTCGCGCCGAAAGAGCGAGCGCGCGACTACGAGATCGGATTCCGCAGCTGGAAGAACTCCAAGGCGTGGAAGGAGATCGCTCACCACGCCAAGCGCATGGTGCAGACGTGGCGGCAGTCGCGACTCGGCGCAGGGTACAAGTTCCATTCGATGACGTTCGCCGAGTTGGGGAAACTGGAGGAAGAGATCAAGTACCGACTGAGCGAGATCATAGACATGCTGTACAGACAGAACCTGGCCAAGTGGTCCCAGCAGCGATACCAGCACGCAAGAGCACGCGCGCTCATGGAGCTTCGCATTCTGGAACCAACGGTGGTGTCCTTGGAGTCTACTGTCGGTGAAGTTGGTGAGTATGCTGGCTCCAAACGAGTGCTCAAGCAGTTTCGACCGCCGACAAAGACCAAGTCACACGCTCCAGTGAACAGGAAGGACGCTGAGATGGAAGGGAGGCAACGCACGGGTGCATTCACGACACAGTATGACGAAGAGAGTGTTCTCAAGTGGACGGACGACGAGATCGACGGCCACGAGCAGGAGACGGAGCGCGTATATGAGCTGCAGGCTGGCATACTGGCCGTGACCGACACGCTTGTGCTGCCTGCGCTGCTCGCCGGAGATGATGACGCAGCAGACGAAGACCGACATGTTTCCAGCAGAGCGGAGTCGTTCTTTGAAGACGAGATCGACGACCTCGCGTCTGTGCGTGGGCTCATCGCGAGCTGCCGTCGTCTTCGCAGTGTCACGAGTCGTGTCGTCAGCCAGAGCGAGGAGATCGCTCTCCATGGAGCAGCCGAGGCGCTGATCCAACGTCCCTCCCTGCGGATCGTGGACTCGAGTCCACAGATTGACGAGCAAGACGAAGACATTGGCCAGGACGACATTGAAGACGAGTCTATTGACGAGATGGAAGACGAAGACGAAGATGACGACCAGCTCATTGACGCCGAGCTTTTCGATCAGCTCGCCTCCTGCTCTGACACCCTCGAGGACTCGCTTCTCAACAGCGCCGAGCGCATTCTCGACCTCCACGAAGCAGCAGACCAGTCTTCGGCTGATGCTGCTGCACTCCAGTCCATCCACAAAATGGCGGTTGAAGCTCTCAGTCTTCTCCGCTTCGCCCACGAGCAGACCGCGTGACTCGCGTGCTTTCATCCGTCCTCCTTCGTTCTACTAGGTCGACGTGACAACGTGGTAACGATCGAGTATCGACCACTGCATGTGTCTGCTTGGCTTTTGAAATGCAACATATTTATTCACACTTGTTAGCTTGGTTACTACTGAACTTTCCTACGGAGTGAATTCCTATGGACCACCCATCATCATCTTGTCGACGCCTTGGACGTCCTGGAAGCCCTTCTGGATCACCTCGCGGTAGCAGCGAGGGTTGTACTTGCCGTACAGCGTCTGCAGCCACACCATGGCTTCGTCCGACTGGCGCGTGAGCGTCTGGCCGCTGGCTTCGCTCAGGCGCAGCGCCTCGGCGGCGTGGCCCATGGCCGACTTGGCCAGCTCCCAGTTGCGCGCGTTGCGGCGCTGCTCGCGACCCAGCAGCTCAATGACCTTGTAGTAGAGACGCGCCGTGTCCAGCTCGTCCTTGGCGATGTCGATGGAGATGGCGTTGCTGCCGATGCGGAACTTGATCTCGCAGTCACGGTCCACGTGGCCGGCGGTCTCGAACTCGACCTTGTCGATCGTGTTGCTCTTGAAGTCGTAGCGAGTCACGAGCTTGCGTGTGGTCGTGGCGCTCTCACCGATCGAGGCGATCACGGCCTGGTTCGTGAACGCGAACTCTTCCTTGCCCGACTGCAGCGTGAAGTGCAGCGTCTCGCCTGGCACGAGGTACGGCACGGCGATGGACTTGGACAGGTCGCGCACTGGACGACACACGTCGGCGGCGCCGGAGATGTCCTTAGCGAGGCTGGAGAGCATGGTGAGAGGAAGAGGAGGCGGTGGTGATGGTGGGGTGAGGAAGATTGGATAATGAGCACCTGAGGAGGCTGCAAGCGTGGCAGTGGAGACGGCGGAGGCAGGAAGGCAAGCAGGCAAGGAGGCAAGGAGGCCGACAAGCTGCCTCAGGCAAGCTGCATGAGGTCCTCTGAGGGCGACACGCGCTTCCGTTGCAGTTCCAGTGCACGCAGGGTGTGCTGGAGCCGTAGAGGTCCGTAGGACACCAAGTCGTGTGTGTACCCATCTACGGAAGTTGTAGTTTCTACGTTAGAGCCACTGTAGCCATCGCGAACCCATAGAGTTCGGAGCTGTCCAACGCACGAGTGCCTGGCGATGTGCACAGGATGTACCTTCCCAAACTGTGAGAACACATACTCAGATGATATACAATCTATCATGATCACAATCTCACTAGTGATGAAAGAGTATCATAATCTGTCAGTATTAATAACCGCTCTGTTTGGATCAAATCAAAATTCGACTAGAGATGAGCCATTTCCCTTCAAGATGGGGTGATTGATGCCATCCTCTGTGTGGCTGCTTCAACGCACGCACCTAAGCACCTTCACAGGCGGTCTCCTATGGACTCTCCATTCCACTGCGGTCACTGGTGTGGCTGGCTGTGTCTTTCACTTTCCGTAAGTAGAAACTACCGTAAGTGAGACCGTGGCTGGGTAGCGAAGAGAGCTGTCTGAGGCCTTCGCAGCCAATGGTCATTTTGCCATTTGAGAGTCCACACGCACATCAACCAACCACCCAGCAACCACCATGTTCAAGAGCTTGACCAAGGACCTCGCAGGTACTGCCGACATCTGCAACGCCGTCATCGACCTGCGCAAGGTCGACGCCAACGCCTACTTGCTCCCTGGTGAGCAAGTGCTGTTCTCGTT
>JAADXE010000548.1:0-21529 GCA_023337545.1 Pythium coloratum | reverse complement strand
TTCAGCCGCTTGCTCTTGGGCACTCATCACAAGCTCGTACCCATCACCATCGGCTTCGTCGCCTTCATACACCACGTCACCGACGCCGGAAGCACCACCGTTCATGCTGGCGCCGCCGTTCAAGCTCGCACCACCCAGACTCTGCTTGCGACTCGCCGACATCGACATCGATCGTTGCTGCTGTTGCTGCTGCTGGTAGGGTTGTAGATGGAAAGATGATCTGGTACTTGAGAACGAAGTATCGGCATGAAACAATTTGTGCATCGCTTGGCTCGAAGTGACCTGTTGGCGAGTGTGGTTTTCTTCTCCACCCTCGCGAGTGTTTAGCTCGTTGCGAGACATTCGTCGTGACTGCACATCCGTGATGCTCATGGTGTTCTCTTCACCACTGCTTTCGTTGTCTACCTCATGGAGAGTGTTTAGAGTGACCACAGGAGTGCGAGCATGCACACGTGGAGATGGAGTTGCATCTCGGCTCGCTGTCATGCTGGTTGGATGCCCAGAGAATTTACGCCTTGGGCGCTGCACCTCAACCTCTGGGTCTTCACCGAAGGAGCTGTCTTGCGTCGTGTTGAAAGTCTCGTCACCCGCACCACTGGCTGCCATCAGTTTTGCGTCGTCATTACGATCCTCGGCGTCGTACTGGTTGCTCGGAGCTTTGTTCCCTTTCATGCTCGACCGTGAAGCACGCTTGATCGGCGAGAGTTCCTCCATGCTGAACAAACCATCGGTCGGCATCGAGGAGCGATGGAACGCAGCGACTTGCTCGTCGTCTGATCCAACACCAAAACTATCGTCGAACGCCGGGTCGTCCAAGCCTGCGAGGTCGTCATGACCACCAGTAAAAGCGAGCTTTCCCGACTTCAGCGGCCGCACAGGATACAGGCTTGAGCTCCTTCTGAGCGGACTCGTCAGCGAGTCGAACGAATCATCCGCAATGCCCGTGGTCTTGCTGTCAAGTCGCTTGCTGAGTCCTCGCGTCGGCGACGCCTTGATTCCAAAGTCACCGCTTCGCAGCTCGCGTTCGATCTTCTCCAGTATCGCTTTCGTACGGCGGCTGAGTTTCTTGTTGTGGCTCTTCTTGTCCTTGATCATCGCTTGCTTGGACGCTCGTACGGCTCGCATGCGCGCAGAGCCTCGCAGATACGGATCCGTCAAACCGCTTGTTGACAGCGACAGCGACGTCCGCAGGAACGACGACGCTCGCGCCGACTCGCGCTGCAGTTGACGCTCCATCATCGACGGTGGAAGCCCTCGGCGTGGGGAAACACGCGCGTGCTTGCGCTTGACGAACTCGTCGAAGGATTCGTCCAGCCAGTCGACGCTGAGCTTGGAATTCGCGGCCGAATACAGTCGCTCCCACGCGAAATACAGCGGGATCTCGTCATTCGACGCCAAATCGCGGCGCTTGAAGAACGACTGCGAGCTGCGCATCACATTCTCGTACTGGCGCTGGCTGCTAGCTACTGCATCGTCCGCCGTCGACGTCGCCGCCTCTTTCACCGCGTCTCTTCCGTCACGATCGCCCGCCATTTTACTGTTCTTGAAGCCTTGCACGCCGCCGTTAATGCTACGACAACGTCCAACTGCCCGACGCCCGTGAGGATCACGGAGGTGCTGGTGGTAGCAAGTCACAGAGGGCGACAGGCAACTGCAACATCGCATTTCCTTCAGAGGAAACCGAGGAAACCTCCACGCGCGCTAAGAATACTGCGCCGTTGTACGTGAACGAAGCACGGGAAACGGCCGCTTGGAAGTACGATGGAGGCTCCGCCTACGCTGTACCACATGCATCACACCTTGAAGCTGTAGAAGTCGCTGGAGACGTCACATCGCGGACGTGAATTTCCCCCTCGTCGCCATGTTGCTTCGTTTCTTGGTTTGTTGGTTGTCTTTTCGCGCCCATTCTTATATGCCACCGGCTTTTGGTAAAACACGATTGGTGTCGAATTCGAAAAACTAGCCTAATTGTTGAAAATCATCTTGTTAGCCTACTGATATATGATTTGGAAGAGGGAGAAAGGCGATGACAGCGCCGCATCAAGTGCCTCCAGCTCTGTTCATGCCGAGAGCACAAATACTCCCTGACGTTAGTACTGTACACACTAGTACGTGCCATGAGTCCTCGGCGAAGGACGTTGGCAAGCCAGCACCTACTAGTACCTCGTGACCAGGCTGGTTAGAGTCAGTGGAAACCCATCCCCTCGATTGGGAGAAGTGACATAGCACACGCACCACGCGGCGGTAACTCTTCTGCGTGCCAAGACCAAGTTGGGCTCGAGGAGGACATCGAACCCAGTGGGAGTCCATCGGTGGCCCATTCTCGATGGATCCCTTCTGGGTTCGACGACATCCTCGAGGCCAGAATCACCCATGGGGACTTCCAGGAAATCATTCAACTCTGTGGAGATCATGATCCGCTTGTGCTGCGCCCGGTCTCCAGGCCGGGAAGCACGAAGATATCAGCATCGACAGGCACACTAATCAGATAGGTCGTCTTATCAACTTGTGGGGTTTGGCTGACTACGCTACCGATGATGTACGGGCCAGCCTTGTTGTTTTGGGCTTGACTGTGAGGCGAAGTCTCATTCATTTCGCAATTCGCCACGTCAAGCAGACCCAAGCCAAGCACTCCCTCTCTCCAAACCATAATGCCACGTATCCTTGCGTACCACGTTTCCTCCGTTCGCGATCTCGATGTCGTCGAGCGTCGCGTGTGTGCCAACGACCATCGCAACGGGCTCCTTTATAGGACCAATGTGGCCAGTTTCACGACCACGATGTTCCAGGGCAGCTTGCCTGACTTCTCTCCGTACCCGTGCGTCAAGGACGAAGGATTTTCGGGCTATCGCTACACGATGAGCTTCAATTCGGACAAATATTACAAGTTCAAGATGGCTGAGACCGACGGGCAAGTGAACTACCTTCTACTAAAGAAGGATATCCCGAAAGAAAAGAAGTTGGCGCGGCGCGTGCGCGAGAAAATTCCCGACAGTGAAGACCAGGACTGGGACAAGTTCTTTCCTAACGGGGAGGCGAACGACTACTCGTATCATCCTGGATACAAGTCCCAACACGTGGGAACCGTGTTTGTAAACGTGATGTTCTGGCACGACGTCACGGTGAGCAAGCCCGCAGACATTGGCGACTACCGAGTGGTGAAAAAAGGCCCGACATTCTCACGCCAGCAAATCCAAGCCATGAGGACCAGTGAATGGCTTGCGAGCCTTGACGGGCCCTCGGACGAGGCTAGCGGGACATCGGACGAGGACGTGGACGACCTTGCCGCCTCCCTTGGCCGCACGAGACTGAACGAGGACTAGTGGAGCCACAGGTCCCATGAGTGCAGCTCAAACGCACAGCCACAAAGAAGACCAGAAAGAGTGCGCTTATAATGAGCTGCTAGTGTGGTGTTGCTGAAGATAATACACGACACCTGTGGCTCAAAAAGATCATCTCTTTCTTGGAATTGGAATCACTGGAGCTCGTCGACTACCGAAAAATCACCTACGTCACTCTAGTGGATTAGTGACATATTTCAGTAAAATGACATCTTCATAGTGACATCATTGCAGACCAATCACATCACTCACGTTCCTATTGAAGCGGACGAAGAATGGCGCAGCCAATGCGGGGCATGGACGCCTCTCCGACGGATGCCACAGTGACCGACGCCGCCCAGTCCTTTGCAGAGCTGTTCCCTCAGCTTGTAAGCTCTGATCCCAGCGCTTTAGAGCGCCAGGCGGCTTCGGACGTGGACATTAGCACCGACGACATCTTCCTGCGTCCGCTGGAAAAAGAGGTCGACGTGCACTTGTACGAGGCGCTGCAGCGCTGGAACGACGTGATCCCGACGGGCGGCGAGACCACGATGCCCTACATGCAGCGGCTGAGGCGGTACCGAGCCATCGTGCGCTGGATTCTGTACGACAACGACGACCCAAGCCCCGACGATGAGGCGCTGACGCTGCCCACAGACGACTCTGACAACACAGAAACAACCGAGCGACGGCGGCTGAGGCAGCAGCGCAAGATGCGTCAGCGGCTGATCAGCAAGTACAAGCACATCTTCAGCGCATTGCCGCCTATTGATATGCTGCGTGAATTGCGGCGTCCGCCGGACCGCGTGGCCGCCTTTCTCACCAAGTTCCCCGTCAAGAAAAAGCTTCAGCAGATGAAGCGGTCAGCCGCTGACACGCAGACGTCCATGAGCTTTGACTTTGCACGGCGGCCGCCGTCCGTAGACAGTAAACGAGCGAGCAACGAAGCCAGCGGAACCAATGAGGACGCGGCGGCGACGGAAGAGACTGTCGAGATCCAGCGTCCGACTGCGACGACGGCCGCGACGTGGCGGTCTCGTACACTGCTGGCGACTATGGAAGAGCAAAAGCAAGCAGAAGACGCGCTGGTGGAGCCAGAGGAGACTAAACACGAGCTTTTGATGTGGTTTGACGTGCTGCACGCGTCGAAAGACCCAGCGAGAACGCAGTCGTTTCTCGTGCTGGGCTCGCAGCGCGTCCACGAGTTGTTAGACAACGTCGTTTGCAGTTATGACCAGCGTTTCGAGAGCCACAACCGCCACGCGAAGTTGCTGTACTACGACAATATGTTCTACGTCGACCGCCGCGAGCAAATGAATGTGGACTACGCCACTAATATCCTCGGCTGGATCTACGCCAAGCCGTCACGAGTGGTCAAGTACCTGGGCAGTGGCATCCAGACGTCCGTGCCCGTCAAGACGCTCGAGACCACGACGTTCGCAGAGCTCGCACTGAAGATGGACATGCCGGCCGTGTACATCCACCAGGGCGAGTGCGAGCACTTGGTGCGGCTGCGGGACGCGAGGCTGTACAACCCAAGTACAGACTCGGCGAATACCAGTGAAGACTTCCCCCTGCGACTGCCGAATACCTACATCCGCCAGCTACGCACGTGTATGATCTGCACGAATTACAGCGCCAAGTTCGTGTGCTACGGCGACCGCATGAGCATTAGCGACCCCATGCTGTTCTGTGAACGCTGCTACAAGACCGCCCATTTCAACCCGCAGGGCCAACTGATCTACTCGGACTTCCAGGCATTCCCGTATATTCAAGAATGAATAAATAAATCCAAATTAGTGCACCGAGACGTAGGTCGGGATCTTGTTGCGGATGATCGCGAGCGCCTCCTTGCCGCCGTTGCGTTCGAGCGTCGTGAGCGTGTCCTCCACGGGCCCGCGGAGCTGCTTGGTGAGCAGCTTGCGGTGGATCTGCTGCGTGAGCTTGGGCAGGTACGTGTTCATGTCCTCCTCCACGAGGTCCGAGAGCAAGCGCGTGGCTTCAAGCGCCATGAGGAACACGTCGTCGTCACTCACCATGAGCGCCACGCGGAGAGCCGGGATCACTTGAGGCAGCACGGGCAGTGTCTTCTCACGCGCGTCGTCCAGCCTCACGAGCTCACGGAACATGGTGCGCGCCAGGAACACGAACGGGTGCTCGGTCTCCTGGAAACCTTCGACGCACGTGATGAGAAGCGGATTGAAGTCAAGCGTCTCGGGCGCCTTGATCCACTGCACGGCGTTCTTGATGCTGCCGTGGTTGATGCGGCAAGGGATCGAACCCGAGTCGTACGCGATACCAAAGTTCCTGAAAAAATGGCAACGACAGTTAGTCGAGGGACCTCGAGTAAAGAATGGTGAAGAGGAGACTTACGACTTGTGCTTCTTCTTGCCCGAGACCCACACGGGTGCCTGCTTGTGCTTGTGGAGCGTCGCCGATGGCAGTGGCAGCCCCGCCTTCACTGGTGGTGAAGCCGGCTTCTCCGCAACCGCGACTGTCACTGTTGTCTTGCTTCCTCCAGCAGCAGTCTTCACTGTCTTCGCGCGGGTCTCAGGGGTCTCGGGCTTCTGTGGCTCCTTGCTCTTCGACGATGTCGTGGCCGACTTCACAGACGTGCGTGACGCAGTGGACGAAGCAGAGGACGTAGCTCGACGAGCCACCGGCTCCTCGGCATTCTTGAGCTTGGCGTTGTTGTCGCTCGTTGTTTTCACACGTGAGACCGTCGTTCTTGGCTCCTTGGACGTCTTGGCGGACGCACTGCTGTCACTGGTCGCGTGTGGCGTGTTGTTGTCGTCACGCTTCTTGAGCAGGATCGGCGCCATGGTGATAGGAAGGCTGATGTCTTGTCACTGGAAGGCAAGAGGCAGAAACGACCAGCTCCTCCTCTTCAAGCACGCCATAGATAGGATCGAAAGGCTCACGACCATCATCACACACGCAGCTCGTAGGTCTATTCCTGGCTCATACACAAGAGGCATACCCTTCTCATTCCCGTATCTAACAGACATCCGACCCAATTGTACCGTATTTTTCACAACAAAGCCTTGGCTTAGGGATCCCGTGAATCCACCGGCTCACAACCCCCACCGCCGGTAGAATCGGAACTCTTCCTCGTGCGTGTCGAAGGCCTCGACCCAGCCCGTGCGGTTGGACTCGGAGAACATGATGTGTTCCTGCAGCACAAGCACGGCGTTCTTGCCGCGCACCTTGGCCGACGTCTGCTCCACCTTCTGGATGCGGAACTTGAACTCGACCACGCAGTGGTTCGTTGGCACACTCACAAACACTTCGTCGCGGTCCACTTGGTACGTGCCGCGGAACACTTCCTTGTTGGCCTCCGCCTTCGCCAGCATGTTGCCGGCCTCGTGCGGCGCCTTGAACAGCATCGCGTACAGCACAGTGCCGTCGCGTTGGAACGAAAAATACCGGTAGTACACGACCTGTAGGATCGTGCCGGGCAGGATGTCCGTGGTCCACATGTTGAGCTCGGGCTTCTTGTAGTAGAAGGTCTTGAGCACGTAGAAGCCGTTGTGGCGCACGCGCGGCCGCTCCACGAGCATGTCGAACCACGTTGGGAACTTGCGCAGCATAAACTTGTTCATGCGTTGCGCGTGGGCCACACGAGGACTCTGCGACGGGAAGATACGACGGCACAGCGCCTCAAACACGACCTCGGACTTGGCGACGGCGCGCAGGCGCTTGCAGGAGCACAGACACTGGCCCACGGCGTCTTCGTCCAGGAAAAACAGGATGTCGAGCAGCAAAAACTCGGCAAAGTTGAGCAGCTTGTGGTCGGCGTTCACTGCACAAAGAGTGAAGATTAGCATAATGTAGTACGACTTACACAGCAAGAAGCACATGCATCGCACCGTCTTCCTCTTCCTCGTCGTCCGTGACACCTTCCGAGTCATTGGCGCGCAGCTTGCCCAGCACGGAGCCGTCGCTGTCGTCATCGTCATCCACAAACGTCGATTGCGGGACGATGCCCACGACTCTGGAGCCGCTCTCGGTGCGCGAACGCGCAGCAGCAGCCGGAGAAGACACGGATGTCGTCGCTCGTGTTGGCTGGTGCGATTCCGCCTGCAAGATCTGGGCCATGAAGTCCGGACTAGTGGGAGAGATGGATACAAACCACTGTTAAATGGGTGCACTTGGCCATTTTGGGCCAAAAAAACTCGGCAAATGAGTGAAATTCTACGTACGCCATAGAATCCTGCAGCGCAGCCTGCAGAGCCTCCTCATCGGCGTCGCGGTGGCGTCGTACGTGCGCCATTCTCGTCGGATTCGGTGGGTGTGGCTCTTCGGGATGCGCTTGGAATTCCACTTTCCTCCGAAGTTTACCGTCCAACGCACGTCCAGAAAGGCGGCGAGTGTCGGTTATAAACATCCTGGTCAGTTCTTAACAGTTCCCTCGAGCCAGACAGGTTACGCTTTGTGTAACCCAACACAGTTCTGATTCGGTCTGATACCAATTTTGTCGTCATGACACAGCGTGTCTCATCACTTCACGAAGAGCTCACCCACTGGAATATGAGCGCAGCCGCCGACGGCACGAGCGGCATCGTGGCTCTCACAGAGCACTTGCTGGGCGCCGACGTCACGCAGGAGCACCACGCGCAGCACGCAGGCGACCCCATGGCGCTGTTACGCGAAGAGCCGGGCTCCGACGCTGTCTTGGCGGCTGAGAAATCCACGATCGCGACCATCCAGGAAAACGACTTACCTACGGACGCGCAGTTCGATTTCGAAAGGTACGCGGGCCGTACAGCGCGTGGTAATGGTGTTTATGGGGTTATTAACATTGCGTGTGGCTGTGGTGAACAGTGCGTTCCGGTTCATGACAGAACGGCGGCTCCAGCGGCGATACCGAGGCGTCTACAAGCAGGTTTGTTTGCACGAGCTGGAAATGAGTAACCCTTGGGTTTCGCTGAGCGTTATACTGATGCTTCTACTGCTGCTCTTGTATGTACATCGTAGTACTCGTTCACAGCGCAAGTCGTGACGTGGATCATCGTCTTCTACACGCTATCGGTGCTTGCCACCATCGCCTTCGGAGCCAAATGTGAGTCGCCTCCCGAATCGTAATCGTCTTTTTTAGGGTTCATTTTGACGCACTAATCATGTTTTTGCCTCGTAATTCGTGTAGATACGACGACCGATACCCAGTCCGTGACTTCCGACAGTATGTTCTACATCATCGCCGTGCTCTTCGTCATCTACATCTTCGTGCGCGTGGCGCTGCTGATCCGGTGGCTCTTGTACTGGGCCGTGATCGCGTTCATGCTCGCGTACGCCATCACAGGCGAAGTCGCGTCCGTGCTGTGGCTAGGCGACCAGGACATACTGACCAGCACGCAGAAGAGTCTGCGGTTCCTCGTCGTGATCTTCCTCATCGTCGCCGAGTGCCTCACCGTCCTAATCTACTACTTCACGCACCGCGTGTACCCGTGGATGGTGCTCAACAACAAGTTCGACACAGTGAAATGGTGGAATGTCAAGCGCCACAGCGGCCAGAGCAACACCATCACGTACATGTCGTGGGCACGACGTCTGTACACGACCAAGCAGAACGCTATCACGTACTGCGGTGGACTCGATGACCAGCAGCGGCCTCACGGGTACGGCATGTGGACCGACACGTCGTTCCACGGCGAGCGGCTCACGGGCCAGTGGGCCCACGGCATCCCCATCGGCCCGTACCGCAGCTTCGAGCACGGCAGCGGCTACTGCTTCGTGAATATCCGCATCGGCTACTGCCACAACCGCGCCGAGACGCGTCCGGAGCAGATCCTATTCTGGCCCAAACACGCCAGCGAAGGCAGCATCTACTGGGGTGTGGCCAGCGTCGAGTGTTCCGTGTCCGGTGGCTTCTTCACGTTTCTACCAGCCGTTCGACACCTCACGCCACACAATAGTACCAGTGACGGCGCGCCGCAGTGTGCCGCTGACTGTGAGCCGCTGCTGCGGTCGCCTACGGACTCGGTCCACTACACGAGCCACAGCAGTGCGGCTCGTACTGAGGCCCGGCCTCGTCGCAACACGAAACGCTTCGAGTCGGCCAAGCGTCTGATCTACCGAGAGAGTTCGATCCCGAGCATCGACCTAGTGGAGCCAACGTCGCTGTCTGCTGTGCCTGAAGGCAAGGAGGCGTTGATTCTGCTCCACGGATACAACTGCTCGCTCAACTACGCGATGAACCGACTCGCGCAGCTGCTCGCACTGGGCGACTTCCCCACGGACATCCACCCGTTTGTCTTCAGCTGGCCCAGCGGCGGCGCACTCGCGTACTTTCAAGCTCGCGATACAGGCAGCCAGAGCGAGCCAACGGCACGCGCGTTCTGCGACTTCCTGCGTAGTCTGATCGACGCCGGGTACACGACGATCCACATCATCGCCCACTCGATGGGTGCCCGTATCTACTTCCACGCGCTGAACCTGGGCTTGCTGGAAGACATTTTCCACAATGAAAATGAAGGCCAGACGAACAACGAACACGACCAACGACGCGCGACGCTGGCGACGCTGACGTTTGCGAACCCAGACTACGAACGCAACGCGTTTGTCAAGCGAGGCGGCACGTACGACAAGACGAGACGCATCTGCCGCTGCATCACGCTGTACGCTGACAACATGGACGGCGCGTTGTTTTACTCGGAGATCTTCTCCAAGACGTCGGTGTTCGGGCCATTGAACTACTCGCTGGGCAAGCGAGGCCACATGATCCACCGCGACTTGGATGACCACGGAGAAGAGGAGGAGGCCATTCTGGGCGGAGATATCGGCAGCAACTGGCAGGCCAACCACCGCGGCACGCACCTCGCGAACCACAAACTGACGCCAGGCGAGATGGACGAGGCCATCGCACTCGTGAACCAGCGAGGCCAATTTGAAGGCGTCGCAGCGTATGCGTACAACCGACGACTGACGCCAGAAGAAGAGTCACAACCAGACGCGGAGAGCTCACGTCGAGGCAAGACGAGGTCCCACCGAAGGAAGAAGCTCGGCTCACCGTCCATGTCGATGCTTGAGACCGACAAGTTTGAGTACTTAGACATGGACGTGGTCGACACGACATGGATGGACAACAACGTCCACGCCATCCGCCACAACTACTTCAACTTGAACCCGACGGTCGTGGAAGACATCCGCTGTCTCGTGGTGGAGAAGCAGCGTGCGGCGCAGCGTCCAGGGCTGCTCAAAACCAATGACAACGTGTACATCTTCCTCGTCGCGCCCTCCCACATCAAGAACAAGTAGGCGCTTTCGAGTAGTAGTCCAGTTGGCTTTCGTAGATCGTGGTCCGAAGTCGATTGGTAAATTGGCACTGTAAGGCACCTTATCCTTGATCCGATGACGATCACAGGCGCTGTCGAAGGGTAAGTAGTATTTGTTGGCCTGGTCGTAGACAATGGTTACAATTTGACAAGACAAGTGCAAGTGATCAGTCGACGCAAACACCAGACAAGTCGTGGACAGATCGAAGTGTGCAGACGTGGATTTGTGTGGGCAGACTGGAGACAATCACTTAAGCCCAGTATGCGGAATATCCGCTAGGGCAGCCTATTCGATGCAGCGGAAGATACTTGTCTGCGTGTCGTAGTTCGAGCAGCGACATTCAGCCCAACAGCGTTGCCTTCGGTAGCACATCCTGCGTTGTCGGAATGGTGGCCTGCAACACAAACCACCACTGCCGTCAAGTCGAGACTACCGTATCAACACTTCAGTCGCCGAGTCAATAAGCATGGTAATTCGTCACATACGTCGCCTCGAGATTTCGCCGCCGATAACGCGTAGTAGGTAGTGATGGCGATCATGCCGGTTGGCCTTGGATTGCCGTCATTATCCTGCTGTCATTCTTCGCTGGAAGTTGGTCTGTCAAGAATACGCGAGCAGGAGGATGGGGTCCCGACCTCCCACATGCGTAGCAGACACGGTCCCAGTCCTCCGTTGTTGTGGGGAGGCGGGTAGGCCACACTCCAGTGGTGGAGGGCTTTTCTCACGCGATCTTTCACCAAAGGTCACCGCGATTGTGGCAGCGAACGAGAGCCGCAGACTTTGCCAAGCCCTCCACCACTGGAGTGTGGCCTACCCGCCTCCCCACAACAACGGAGGACTGGGACCGTGTCTGCTACGCATGTGGCAGGTTGGGACCACTGTGCACGTTAGGATCTCACTCTTCATTTCGCTCGCTTTTGCGTGGTACTCAAGCTCCAACTAAGATCAAATCCAAACCCAAGGAAGTGGTTCAAGGCCAACCACAATGGCCGATCTCAGTGCCTACCACGTATCTTCTGTTGGAGGTCTCGAGTCCATCCAACGCAACATCTGCAACAACTTGAGCCGCGATGGGCTTCTCTTCGGTGCGAACGTCGCATGCTTCACGACGACGCTATTCAACGGCAACTAGCCCACCCGCTCGACATACCCTCGCACCCAAAACGAATATTTCATGGGCTACCGTTACACCATGACCTTCAACCCGGACAACTTCTACAAGTTCAAAATGGCTGCAACCGAAGGACAGGTGCACTACCTCCTCCTCGACAAGACCATCCCGGCTGAAGTAGTCGTCGCTCAGCTCGTGCGCGCATGTGTGCCAGTCCGCGAGGATCTGGACTGGACTCACAACTTCCCAAATGGACTCGCGAATGACTACTCAACGCGCGAGGAGTTCTCGGCGCAGCATATTGGCGAAGTGTTCGTGAACGCGATGTTCTGGCACGACGTGGACGTGGCCTTCGAGGACCAAGTGGTAAAGCGAGGTCCTAATCCTCGGCAGAATCCTGTGGCGGTGGGCGAGTGGTTGGAGAATCTACTCAACCTAGTGCCGGCACCCGCACCGCCTGTGCCAATCCAGGCAGCGGACGAAGGAAACGATGATGCCCCTGGCGGAGACGACGCCCCCGCTGGCGCTGGCGCCAATGCTGACGCTGGAGGTGTCGATGGTGCTGGTGTGACGCTGGAGGTGCTGATGCTGATGCTGGCGCTGGCGCTGACACTGACGCTGAAGGAGACGATGGTGCTGACGCTGGAAGAGGTGACCGCGGTGGAACGAATGAGATGGAGCACCTGATGGAGCGAGCTGCAATCTAACGTTTCGACCAGCAACCTGCAACGCCATGTTCGTCCATTCT
This sequence comes from Pythium coloratum, assembly GCA_023337545.1. Taxonomy (NCBI): domain Eukaryota; phylum Oomycota; class Peronosporomycetes; order Pythiales; family Pythiaceae; genus Pythium; species Pythium coloratum. The sequence continues at coordinate 9,075 of JAADXE010000548.1, read as the reverse complement.
TCCAGATTCTTTTCATCGATAACCCGAGGCTGGATCGTCTCATGGTACTGCCACACGGAGAGACATACAATACTCAGCATAACTTGCATAATACATCCGCTTTCCCCTTTTTCCTTTTGCATCCTAACAGTCGTGAAAGTCCAAGAAAAAAAACGCTTCGAAAACCCTTTCCAGCATGTCTGTCTGAGTGCTAGACTGAAGTGTGAGTTAACGCCATGCTTGTGAATTAACACGATTTCACTATTTTTTGCCAGTCGATCTCCGAAAAGTGGAGATAGGCAGGTACATGAGCTGACGGCAAGTCTTCTAAGCCTCGTCAGTCATCATAGCCCTCGGCCAGGTCAGTCCGGAGCTCTCGTGACGACCACTTCATCTTCTTTACATGAGGAACTGCACTTGGCTCGCGTCTTCGCGCGTGAGCCGCAGCACCTTGCGGTCTCCTTGCTGGTTGTTGCCCGCTTGTCCTTCCTTGAGCACAAGGAACTGGAATCGACACGTCTGGATGACTTGCTTGAGGTCGCCACTCGCCCCGCCGCTTGAAGATGGCGCATGAGCAAAACTCTTGAGCACGTCGAGCTTGTGTTCTTTAATACACGCCTGTTGCATCTTGAGCATCCCGCCAAATAAACCGGCGTTACCACTGTTCCACCACCGCACGCTGCCTTCGCGAGCTGCGTACGACACGATAATCTGTCCGTCACCTCGGAACCCGACGGCGGAGATCGCAGACGTGTGGCCATCCAGCACTCGCCACTTGGTTGCCGTGCGTAAATCGTAGATCACGATCACCGCCTCCATCGTGCCTATCGCCAGACGCTGCGTCTCTCTGTGGAAGTCGATCATCGGGAATCGCCGCACGAGGTTATGGAGACAGCGCGTGCTCAGCTCGAGGCATCGCTTGCGTCGCTCGGGTTTGGTCGGGTCGAGACAGCACATGATCGTGTCGATCACGGACGGAAGGTGGCGGAACATGAGCAGGTAGTGCGTGTTCACGAGCTCCGTGAGGTAGAGCAGGATGCATTCGCGGAAGGCATGTGGACGCTCAGCATTGTTCATCTCCTGCTGAAGAAGCGTTAGCACGAACGCGCTCTCGCACGCACCAAGCTCCACGAGCAGACTCAGTGCGGCGTTGCTACCACCACTTGCGAGCACCCGAGCGTTGCTGCCGAACGTGGGACTGTCTCCCCCGGGATTCCGCTGCTTCTCGCGCAAGTCGATGAACAGTAGTTGGGTGATCAACGACGACAGATCGACGAGATGCGGACGGAAAAGCATCAGTCCCTTTGTCAACAACTCAGCAGCTACAGATGCAACGTGCTGCATTGGAGCGCGCAACAAAGAGACCAAGATGTCGCACACTTCACGAGCTCCGGCGGGCGAGATCTCTCCAGGATAACACGTGCCGATCATGCTCAGAAGGATCACGAGCGAGCCGAGACGAGTGACTGTGAGTGTCGAGTCGACGCTATGGCTGGACATCGTGCCATTGAGCTTGCCACCGGTTTCTGTTTCGAGTCGAACAATCTCGAAGTGTAGTTTGGCTGAGTATTCCGCGCAGAGAGCACTTCTTGAGGATGGATGCAGTCGCTTGATTGCGCTGTTGAGCAACGCGCGAGCTGCCAACTGCGTGTATTCGCAGGGGTGGAAGCCGTACTTGGCCAGGAATTCCAACGATGGCTCGCGAAAGAATGGGACGTAGTCAGGAAGCACGACCGAGTGCTGTGTGATCAGCTGGCTCCACAACACGTGAAACTCTTCCTTGTTCTTCGGAGATGATGGTGGCAACGGCGCTGTAGACTCGACGTTGTTGTCGTCAGCCTTGGAATACTTGTGCTCCATCAGGTTCATGCACAGCGACACGATTCCCAGTGCGACGTTCGCACTGAGAGCCGACGAATGCTGCCATTTCCGTGCAAACGGGTTGCGATCGTCTTTCGTGTTCTTGGACAGTGGAGAGAAGACAGACTTCCACGGCAGCGGTATCGACAGCGCCCCCGATTCTTCGTCCAGCAGTACACACGAAAACAACGTGTTTGGCGAATCAAGCCCAAGCAAGTCACGGCACGCACGATCAATATCCGGTGATGCTCGCCACGAAAGCAAGAACGCCAACAGGAGAAGTTCGATGGAGCCAACCGCGTATGGCGAGCCGTTCATCGACCACGGCGTAGGCTTGTTCACACCATCGCCGTCTTCAGCACTCAAAAGAGCGTGATAGTAAGCCTTCCAGTTGGTCTTGATCACTTCGGCACTCTTGTTCACGCTGAACTTGATGAGATGAACAGACGAATCACCGATCGTCAGTTTGGAGCACTCGACGGATGACGCTTCCGCCTCTTTTTCGCTGGCATTGACTGCTTGATCTAGTACGGAGTTGCCTCCATCGTACATCACGGCAGCTGGGAGCGAACGCTCTAACACGCCCGTGTCAAGGCTCCAGACGTACACCATTCCGTCGTCACACTCGACGATGATTTGACCGCGATCCGTGAGCCACTCCAACGATCTGATAGAATCCGGATGCTCACAAAACTCCATCACAAATTCCCACTCGATGCCGCTCTTGCTCGTTGGTCGGCCGGTAGCTGTTTGCGATAGCATTGATGATGGCCCATGCGCGTACGGGTTCTGCAAATACACGGGCGCGTACACATTGACGGTGTTGTCCTCGCCAATCGTCGCGAGAAATCGTTCGGGGCAGATCGTGTTTTCACGAGTCCACGGAGAAATCAACACTTCCTTGATCGCGCCACGGTGTTTCTTGAATCTTTGCAGCGGTTTCACTGCAAGATCAAACGATGAATCCTCTCCCGACCGAAGTGTGAGCTCGGAGATCCGTAACACACCATCTGCGCTGCCACTGAAGACCATGAAGTTGAGTGACGGTTCTGACTCATCTTTCAGAGGCTGTGGGGCCGCGGGAGGAGTAACAGACGAGCTGTTCGGGTTGGGATGGATCGGCGGACTGTGATGTATACTCATATGCCGACTCGACATACTGCGGCGCTGTGCTGGCCGAGGAAATCGTGCGCGATAGAACGGATTCTTATCGGACACGAGACTGGAATCCTCCATTGGCGCACCTCGTTTTGACACTTGAGCCTTGCGAGCTGACACGTAAGACGCACCATTTGAGTTTGAACTGTTAGGCACACTTCCTGTTGTCGTCGCGCGTGTGATCGATGGTGGGCCTTGATCATGAGTGACCTGAGTATTCGTGGGCGGCAGCCAGCAACAATGGGCAACTGCGTTGACTTTCGATCGGTGACAGGTCACACGGACACTGTTGCTTGACTTTGTAGACGCCTTTGCTGACGCGAGCAGCTGAAACTCGAGGGAGCCATCGCTGAAGCCCTTCACGACAACTGGGACATCTAATAAATACTCGGAGTACACATCCTCACTTGAGACGGGGATTCCTCCGATGGACGCCCTTCGAAAGCGTGTCATTGAAGCAGGAAGAAGAGCAGACACCGGCCCAAGGGCATTCGCAATCGCAGTCGACGTGAGCGTTCCGGAGCTCGTTCGGGATGAGCTGGTTGCATCTGCACCAATCTTCCCTACTCGACGACGTCGCTGGCGTTTGATCCACGTTGAGCTGTCGCCAATCGAAGATGACGAGCGAGAATCTTCACGACCGAGAATGAGATGCGTCACGACTGTTGTCGTATCATCATGCTCGCTGGGGACGGTTGGATCTGGCGCACGTGTCGTGGTGCCAGATATATCGTCCACGAATCCATCCGACACGGAGTGTATCTTCACACGCTCATAGTTGCCATTTGATAGGCTTCCCCTTCTAACGCGCGAAGGTGACAACGGCGGACCAGTGTCAGACGCATTCGTAGCCGACAGACTCCATGACCCGACACTTCCTTTTTGGCACATATGCACCATCCGCAAACTTGAAGGTGAGGTGCTGAAATACGATCGACTAGCTCCTCCAGACGTCAAAGCGCGCGCAGTAAATCCCTGCATCCGGGCGGAATTTCGCTCGCCGACGTGCCGACGTAACTCCTCAGTACGAAAACTTCCAGTTGGTACTCGATCACCTTGGCAGCACTCGCATTGACGAAAGAATGCGATCAGCTCCCCCGTGCGAACAGCATTCAAGCTCTTGTGGTAGCTGCGAGGCACGAGCTGATCTTGGTCTTTCTTGAAAACGAACAGTTTTCCCGCTTGTGCGAGTGAGTTTCCGTGCACAGGAAACTGGAAAGCATGGCCAGTGTTGGTCCACAGTACGATGTGCTCGTCGTCGAGGAACGTTCCGTTTTCCCACCAGACATCGTCATTCATCCTTGCGCCTCGCTCGTCGGACTCGCCCCTCATCCTGACGCCAGGCCGCCCCAGAAACTGGGCTGGATGGATCCGGCAGCTTCCAACATACTTCTTGGTCTTCGTTTTGCTCGTAGGGCCGGTCCCGCTCTTCCAGCTAGCACTACGGTTCGTGGTACGCGACGCGATAGACGTACCAGGCGGAGATGTGTCACACAGCCATTTTCGCTTAAGGACGACCCACTTGTTGTCCCACACGAACAGGAGTAGCGACGCGTCGCTTGAAATATGCAGGCATCGCGGGAAGTACGAGCTCTTGATCGACCGCATCAACGCCGTTTGAGGATTCATGTTGTCGCCATCTTTGAGAGACGTACTTTGCGAACACGTAATGTCGTCTGCGTCGTCAGCCCACGAGATCACCCAACAGCTCTCCTGCACCCACTGATACGAGCCCCACGTGGCCCCACTTCCGACTGAGGTCGCACTGTTGCTCCCACCACGAGGCTTCGACCACAGGAAACACTTGACGAGACCTTCAGAGCCAAGTGAGATGACCAGCGAATCCCAAATTTGCCCGGCAATCGAGCGGCGACTGCTCGCAACGGCTGCCGAATTTGCTCCAGCAAGGCTTGCTGGTGTCGATGAGGGAGACGAAGAAGCTGTCTGGGAGAAGCTCGATGCACCAACAAAGTTTGAGTACGACGAGACGCTCGACTCGCTGCTGCTGGCGGTCACATCGCTGATACGGCGTGACGGACTATCCGTGCCGGCCGCCGACGAAGCCGTTGTCTTCCTTGCCAACGCGCTGCTCGACGATATTCTCAATTCAACGATTGCGATACCTCTTCGCACTTGCTCTTGCGCCGTATCCACACAGTACATCAGCTGCAGCTTCCACGTGTCCAACACCATCATACGACTCTGCTCTCCGTACACGATCGCGTATCGGTTGTTGCAGAACATCTCCATGCCTTTCACGGGTGCGAGCTGCCGAGCCAGGTTCACCTCCGCTCTTGAACACGCACCGTTTGGTAGCTCCCACCGCGCAACAGCGCCATCTCGAGACACTGAGAGCATATTGCTCTGCCCCCACTCGTCGACTCCGGTAACAATGCTCACAATCGGCAATGCGCCTTGCGTCGTAGATGAGCCGCCTGCCGTGAGATCATCCCGATAATCCGAGACAGCCGTCGGATGCACAAGCAGGCTGACCTGCACCACGACGTCTTGCTCCAGTAGCCAGAAAATGATCTTGCCGTCGACGGTTCCGCCAAACACACAGAGCTGATACAGTTCGTCGTCACCGTCCATATCGCCGTCATCCACGTATTGGAAATCATCATCGTCCAATGACGACACGGCGATCGCTGCTCTTTCTTCCGCTGATAGACTGCCACGCTTGCTCTTCTGCCGGCTCAGAACGCGCTTCAAGTTGATCATACTGTGTGTGCTGTTGAGACTCGGGAAGCTTCCGAGAGAGCCCTTGAGGTTCTGTTGGCTCGAGCTCCACTGCTGCACGAAACTCGCTAAACTCGGCCACCGGTTCATGAGATCGCCCGAATTCTGGCTTGGCTGGGACATGGGCAGATGCAGCACATGCAGACACGAGATCTCGAGACGTGGCGGGTCATTCCAGATCACAAGCGGCACGATCAGGTCGCCACTGGCTTGGTCAGTCGTTCGTACGGGGCCTCCGCCGGCTCCTTCGTCCGTAGAACTCGCAGAAGACCCCGTAGGAGTCGACGCCGACGCCGTGACGTTGCTTGCGGTGGGTTTTCTCGTGACTGTGGGCGAATACGAGCTGGAACTCGCCCAACTCATGGCGATATCCGACGAAGATCGCTTGGTTCAAGTGGTTGAAGTTGCTGAACTTCGGTCGATTGTGAGGTTGGAAATGCGATGGAAACACGAGAAAATGACGGCGCGAGAGAGGAGACGACGCAGATTCAGATGAGCATGTACCCCACGCAGACGTACACGCAGAGATGGAGATACAGACCGCGGAAGTGACGCCGACACCGCTTGCTTTCCCCTTCGTGCTGCTTTCCCCTGGAAGCGGTTTTGCTGTGAGAGGGATGCGACGATGGGTCCGGTCTCACCGTATGTATCCAAATAAGTACGGAAATGAGACGAATCTTTTCAAGACAAATGTATTGAGTTAGTATGTATCATAAGTTCGTGCGTACCTAAAGGATGGCTTCAACATCCAACGCCGCGATCTTTCCACCACGACTCTAGCAGTGGACGGACGTGAGGCAGTTGCGACTCCAGCGTTTCTTGAAGTACGCGTTCAACTCGCGCCCTGCACGGCGAAGTTCGCGTAGGCTGCTACTCTTCTCTTCACTGACACTGGGAAGCAGATCGTTCTCTTCCAATGGGTCGTTGATCGTGTCGAAGAGCCCCATGGCGTTCACAGATCGGTCGTAGACGAAGCGTTCATGGCCTTTCACCACCGACATCTTCTTCACTGGGTTGTTGCTCCATACATGACGTGATTCAAATGGAATCTTCCGTTTGAGTGATCGTCCGACACCGGTCTGGAGGAAGCCTCCGTCTGGAACGCCTGTGATGTCCGCCAACGTGTTGAGCAGGTCATACTGGTGTGTCGCGTCGTCGATGATGGTGCCTGCGTACTCCACCAAACGACCTTCAGCTATCAGTGTACTGGCTACGTGTGTCAAGGCACTTTGATGAAGCGCAGGGTTCTTCATCTCCGGACTCATACCGTGGTCGCCGACGATCACTACGATCGTATCATTGAGCACACCACTTTCTGCCATGTGATCGAGGAACCGGCCCAGCACGAAATCAGTGAAGTACCGCATCTTGGCGTACTTCTTGATGTAGTCACAGGTGTCTATCCAGCCCTCACATAGTGGTGAGAAATCGGGGAGTGGCTCCTTGTCGAACCACGTCGGGTGCGCGTCGAATGGTCCGTGGCTCGAGATCGTGTAGTGGTTCAAGAAGAACGGCTTCTTGGCTTCGCCGCGGCCAACACGATCGGCTTGGAGCCTGGTCTTGTTGATCATGAGGTCGCCGAGGATGTTGAACGACAAATCGTCGTGCACGCCCCAGTTGAATCCACGGTGCGGCTCGCCGTGCCAATCTCCAGGCGCGATGTTGTAGTCACTTTCTGCAAGCTTGGTGAACACGGGTGCGTCCATGACAGTGTCGAACCCGTGGCTCGGCAAGAATGTGTCCCATTGATCGTACGTGGTGATGCAGCCCGTCGTGAAGACTGTTTCGTAGCCCTTCTGCTTGAATAGCTGCGGCATACCCTCGAGCTTGACATCTTTTTTCCCATTGGTTGTGCCCGTGTTCGTCACCGAGTCGAGGACGACCTGGCCAAAGAGGATACTCTCCAGCGACCGACTCGTTTGCCAACTCGACCACATGTTGTTAAATGCGACGCCACGCTTCGCCCAGCGGTCGAACTGAGGCGTGAGGGTGAGGTTGTGTTTCTTCATGACGCTACCTGCCGTGGTGTTGCCGGCCAAGTAGAGCGAGTCCAAGTACCGGAAGGACTCGACACCGATGACGAGTACGTTGGGTGGGTTTGTCTCCTCGACCTTGACATCAAACGCCAGCGGCCCGTTGAAGCCTGTAGTTCGGCGATACAAGACGTCAGACTCGAAGAGGTCGTACGACTCGGTCTCTGAATCGAGGTAGAATGCCGCGGATTCAATGGAGCCTGAGCCGGTGCCCTTCTGAAACTCGACGTGAAAAAGGTTGCGGAACAGTTCGTTGAGCGTCGTGTTGAGCGCGATCGTCGCGACTATGGGCGACACTGACGTGGAGATCAACTGGGTGAGAATGACTAGCACGATGAAGCCGATGATGCAGGCAAGTACAACGATACCTCGTCGTTTCTTGAACCAGCTCATCTTCGCTGTCGGTGTGGATGAATCCGACGTGGGGGACAGCGGCACAAAGCTGTGATGGACTTCGGTGCGTACGCCAGACTCTGTCGGCGATGCTGACGCGCGCGTGCCTTCCTCAAGTCGGAGAAACGATGGAGTGGCGGCTTTGCTAGTGGGGGTCGCATTCCCCGGCGTCCTTGGAGCTGCCGCGCGGATGGCCAAGAGATCGACCCAGCACACATAGATGGCTGCATACAAGACAGATACGACCACCACACTGATGATCGTTGCCTTGGCCAGCCTGATCTCACGAGGATCCACTTTGAGTGCAGACGCTTGGGCTTTTTCGCGCTCGTAGGTCACGATGAAGTCGGTCGTGAAACGCATTTCACGAGTGCGAACCAACAAGAGATCGGCTGCGACGAACACGAGTACCACGACCACGACGCCGAGCACGAGTAGAAACTTGATGACGAGTCCGCTGATCGTGAGGATGCGAGTCTTCCACTGGTTCATGCCTCGAGCCACTCGTCCACAGAACTGTGCCACCAACTCCAAGAGCACGAGCGCGGCAACGAGTAGCGAGGTGGTCAGGAAGTCTTGGACCATGCCTAGCACCACGCCGCCTAACTTGTTCCCAAACGTTCGTTCTGTCTTGGCCGCGTACATGTCGAGGATCGCGGACAGCGCAACAAGCTTATCGACGAGGAAGTAGAGCATCGGAATGGTGTACACGAAAGCCCAATGCAACCACGGGGTCGTTGTCCAGACGAGCCGTGCACGGCGCAAGGCGATACGTGGAGCCATGGTGTTGAGAGTGGAATGCTGCTGTCGGGGAGGCGGCAGGTTGAAATATACAACGCCATGGTGAGCGTGCGTTCATCGCGTCAGCTAATATGCTCGAACCAGACGAGGCAGGCGGAGGGGGGGGGGGGGG
>JAADXE010000547.1:0-21563 GCA_023337545.1 Pythium coloratum | reverse complement strand
GTAAGGACCTCTACTGCAACATCGTGCTCTCGGGCGGTACCACCATGTTCCCGGGCATCGGTGAGCGTATGACCAAGGAGCTCACGGCCCTTGCGCCATCGACCATGAAGATCAAGGTCGTTGCTCCACCAGAGCGCAAGTACTCGGTGTGGATCGGTGGTTCGATCCTGTCGTCGCTGTCGACGTTCCAGCAGATGTGGATCTCGAAGGCCGAGTACGACGAGTCTGGACCATCGATCGTCCACCGCAAGTGCTTCTAAGCGTAGCGCGTTGTTGCGTGTGGCGAGTCATGCGAAGTCGTGCAGCGTCCGATCTTTCGGTTTTGCTTCGACGTCGCTTTTGAGACGACTGCTCTGATACTGAACTAAGCTGGATTGCATCAATCAATTACAATTCAAGTTCAGCAAGCTGTGTGTCGATTGATCTGATTGATGTGATTGTTTTGGTAAGTTACTTCGGTGCGTGGGGACGTTCATCAATCATCGTTGCACCGAGTCTGCTGAACCCACAGCAACATCATTGCTGACAGTGGGACCAAATCCATCTCGAGTCGAGATTCTCGACGGATCTACCGCACTGACCACACCACTGATGTTTGGCCCAATTGGGGCGCAAGTTGCGCAACACTCGAGTCGTGCAAGGAACGATTCGCAACCACCGTAGAACGGTGGGTTCATCCATGATGGTGTCATCTGGAGTCCGTGTTCAATCAGCGGCAGACTCCGCCGCTGGTGTGTTCAATCAGCCATCCACCATTGCTCCGATGCAATCTGCACCATGGATGGCTGATTCAACACTCAGCACGAACAGTCCAGTGCACGGAACATCAACACCAGCTGAAAGGATGAGGCTGCCTTCGGACTTCGAATTGGTCTTCGTCGACGAAGTCCTGCTTTCAGCAACATCGGCTTTCCCTCTGATACAGTACTGTACTGTACTACGGCCCGCCGTGCAGTAGAGAAATTGATGGAAGATCCGCCATTCTGTATCCTGGCCTAACCAATCTGAATCTGCTCAGGGAGTCGAAGCAGTGCATCAAGGACTCCATGTGCCGGAGGGAAGTTGGCGAAGCAATTGCTTCCGTAGGGCTTGCTTATCCGTCTTTACACTCTCTTGCCAAGTGCAAGTTGCATCAATCAGCCAGTCTTGGCCGACCCACGAAACCAGCAACCGAACTACAGTACAGTGCACGAGCAGACAGGTCATCTTGATGACCGCTTCGTTTTCGAGCTGCCACTTTGCCGACGCTATTCTTCTATTTTTTATTTTAGGCCTCCAAGCCATCATGTTCTACCTGCTAGATTAGCAGATCAATATTGGTATGTTGACTTCAAGTTGTTTTGGGTTCGCTTTCAGGGATGAGGATGGGCTTTGACACGAGCGGACGACCCGGCGTTGTTCTTGACCCCAGATGGCTCAATTCTCTCGGGCGTCCCGCCACCACGTGGGGAATCCAGCGGACACTCCCGTCCCATCCATATCCCATCGCACCTGAGCCTAGGTGACCTCCGCTCCACCGTGAACTCCCCCACACAAAAGAGAGCAGAGCAGACAGGGTGCGATTCCTTCGTCCCCTCCGCTCCTCTCCTCTCCTCGCTCACTCGGATCACGGCGGTGCTTATCATCATCTGCTCCTCCATCAACGTCCTCTCCTCCTTAGCTCTCTCCTGCAAAAGGGACTCGTCGGCGAGCTGCACTTGTTGGCGATTTGCAGTTGTTGGCGCTCGAGTTGTTGGGGTTTCCGCCAACTTTACGGTAGTTTACCGTCCTTCCACGAAGCGTCCCCATCGTCTCGGCGGCATCTCCAAGCACCACAGTCGCTTGATCCTTCCTCTGTATCCTCGTGTGCGTGCGTCCTCCGTCTCCGTCTCCGTGTGCGCATCACCACTCGCCATGCCGCGCCGCGCCAGCCTCTCCTCGCAGCGCTCGTCCGCCGCCGTCGTGGACGACGCGCTGTTCCACGTGAGCCAGCGCCTGGACGCACTAGCCGCCGACGACGAGCACGCCATCCTCTACTTCTCGCGCGTCGTCACGCCCCCCGTGCCTGCCGCCGACTCGAGTTCTTCTTCTTCCTCCAACGACTACAGCAGCAGCGCCTCGGCCGCGCACCCGCAGTCCCATTCACAGCCACAGCCAACCTCCCAGCAGCGGCATCGCACCAACACCATCACCACGCGCAGACGCAGGCGGCGGCGGTCGCTGCTGATAGGCCTCAGCGCCTTCTACTTCCGCTTCGCGTGTCTGCTGGGCCTCGGCTGGTTCCTCGCGGCCTTCGCCGTGCTGTCCACCGCCATCGTGCTGCCTGCGTCGCCCTCTGCCGTGCTTCTCCACGCGACGGTCTCGTCGCGCAACACGCAGCGCGGCCACGAGCTGGCGGCGCTGGCCACGGGCTCGGCGCTGGGCGGGCTGCTGGGCGGCTCGTTGGCCGACCACTTCGGCCGCCGCCGCGTTTTGCTGCTGGCCACGGCGTGGTGGGTGCTCTTCCAGACGGCGTCGGGCTTCGCGTGGACGCACGAGACGCTGCTGGCCGGCCGCGCGCTCAGCGGGCTCGGCCTGGGCGCGCAGCTCGCGCTGCTGTCCATCGTGCTCTCCGAGTTCGCGGCCCAGCGCCGACGCGGACTCATCGTGGTCGTGGGCATGGCGTTCGCGCCGCTGGGCGCACTGGCCGCCGTCCACAGCGCGTCGCGGCTCGTGAAGCTGCTCAACTGGCAGCTCTTCACGTCCGCCGTGCTGGGCGGCGCCGGCGCGCTGTATCTGCTGCTGCTCGCGCTGTTTCTGGATGACTCGCCGCGGTTTCTGGCCGCCATCGGCCGCGTGGACGCCGCCATGGAGCTGGTCGAGGCCGTCGAAGCCGCCCACGGCATCAACCGCAACGCGCGCATCACCATGCCGTCCAGTCTGTACGAGCCGCCGGCACAGCACCAGCACCACAACCGCCGCTCGTCCACCGCCACGGTCTCAGCGTCGCGCCAGTCGGCCTTGCGCCAGTCGCGCGTGGGCGCCAGTGGCCGTCAGCGGTCTCTGCGCTTCTCGCAGACGGCTTCACATGCGCCACACACGCCGCCGCTGAGCCAGTCGCAGTCCCAGTTGCGACGGCGCCGCACGTCGGCCGCACTCACGCCGGGGATGGTCTCCATTCGCGCGTCGCTGGGCAAACGCTGGAAGCGCGTTCTGTTCTGCCATCCGTACGCGCTGCGGTCGCTGGGCCTGGCGCTGCTGTGGCTCTGCCTCGCCCTCGGCCTCAGTCTCACAGTGGCCGCCGCTGCGCGCTTCGGCGTGACATCTCGCCACCCAATGTCCTCGTCGTCGCTGCTGCTCGTGCCCACGAGCGTGTCCATCGCGGCCTTCGTGGGGCTGCTGCTGGCCGCGCTGCTCATCGACCGCTGCGGCCGCGTGCCCATGTTCCTGTTCAGTCTGCTCGTGGCCTCGCTCGCCACGACCATGCTCGGCATGCAGATCTTCATGGACCTCGACGGACTCGTGTTCCTCACCGCCGCCTGCTCGCTGCTCGCTCTCGCGGGCGTCTTCGCCATGAGCACGGCCTCTGTATGGGGGCTCGAGTGCTACGGCGTGCTCATCCGCGCCACGGGCATGGGGCTCACGTTCTTCGCGAGCTGCGTCGGCGCGGCACTCGGGCAGTGGATCGCGTGGTCGGAAGGAATCCTCTCAACTGGCAGCGTGCACTTCGTGCTCTGGGGCGTCGCAGGCAGCTTCATCATCATCTCGTTCGTCGTTTGGCTCGTCGGATACGAGACGCGCGGCCTGGAAGACGTCGACAGCGTCATCACCAACGAAATGGGCTCGGCCACGACGCCCGGCATGCCCTTCGAGCTACGCGACAGCAGCGAGAAGTACTCGCACCCGCCACTGGGCGTGCGATCGACGTATCACTCCAAAGACACGAGCATCCAAGACGACCAAGAGACGCAGACCACCGACGACCTCGAGGACCAGAACCAGACATTCTCCATGGCCATGCGCGTGCCGCCGTCCACGTCGGCGAACAGCGACACGTCAACATTCATCGGCTCGTCGATCTCTCGCACGTCGTCCAGCGGCCGCCACTCGTCCGTTCGCTTTAGCAGCCAACGCACGCTGTCCAGCGGCCGCGCCAGTGCCAGTCGCAACTCGAGAGGTTCGTCGCTCTCGCGCCAGCAGCACAATTCCGGCCACAGCCACGGCCACAGCAGTCGCCAGTCTATGTCAGCGTCGTTCCGCCGCCGAGAGGCGTCGCTGTCCGCGAGGGAGGCGTCCGGACGTTCGCCGTTCGTGGGTGCGTTGCGTCGCGCGTCCTCTGCGCCGTCAACGCCACCGTTCGTGATTCGGCGCTCGTCACTTTCCAGAGCTCAGCAGCAGCAGGAGGAGACGCTGCAGTACGTGCGTCCGCGACGCACATCGCGACAGCGAGAGGGCGAGTCGACGCGGTCGTCGTTCGGATCCACTCGCCTGACTTTCGCCGATCTCACGACCGCACTGCCGGCGCATCTGGACCCGCACTCGGTGCGCGAACACCTCGGCCGCCGCAGCAGCGACGACAGCAGCAGCGTGAGCACGAGCAGCAGCACGCGCCGCCTGGGCGTGGGTCCAGAGCACGACATGCTCACGATCGAGATCGATCCGTTCGACGACAACAACTTCGACGACAGCAACGGCTTCGTGACGGTCAACACGCCGATGCCCATGCTCGGCTAGATCCTTCACGAAGAGGGCAAGATCCAATTAAGTTAACGAATAGAATCCATACTGACTTCAAGTCAAACGCTAGAAAGTACGTGACCATCACTCCTCCGTGGATCTCTTTCGATGGAAACAGGCGACGCTTGGCGATGGCGCTGTCCGTCCCTCCGGCTCAGTCGCCAAATCGTTCCGTCATACGACCTTCATGACGATGGAGATCAAGCGCGCTGCACGCGTGAAGCCCATGGCGCTCTTCGTCCATTGTATGAGTCTCTTGCTCTGCGTCTTCTGCATGGGCATTAGTGCGCAGGACACGATGACAGCGCCAACAGCTTCCGTGACGGGCTCCGGCAATGGGTTTCTGGGCGTGCAGGTGCCCAACGCAGACATCTACCAAGTCGCCATGGTGGAAGCCGCTCTCACGTCACAGCTTCCGTCGTACTTTCCTTCGACTACGTCCGTCCAAAGCGTCGACTTGCGACTGACCAACTCGACTACCTCCGCGACTGTGGCCTTCGACCTGCTCTACCTCATCGGCAGCAACCCTCTCAACTCCACTACTGCTCTGCCTGCACTAGCTATCGACCTAGCAGCGCTGCAACAAGCGCTCAGCCAGTCGCTCGTTGCCGTCGCGCCCTCCGGACTCACGCTGCGAGTCGTCTCTTCGACTGACGTCTCCGCCACTCCGCTGTCCGCTCTTCAGTCCGTGCCTAATCCCTCTAACGGCTCCGCGTTTCTCCAAGTCGACATGAGCTTCCGTAACTTGCCGTCGCCTTCAAACCTCACGCAGTCGCTGCTTTTCCAGACGCGTCGCGGCATCCAGCGCTTCCTCTCGCTCGCGTCCATCGCGCAGGTCCGCGCCACTGGTCCGCCGCAGGTCCCTGCGGCCTCCGTGCTCCTGCTCACGCAGAGCTTCTTCGTGGTCCTGAACAACAACAACACTGCCGCCACCATGGACAACAGGCAGCGTCTGGCCAACTTACTCATCTACGGAGACCCCACGCGGATGGTGACCGACAGCCAGTCTCTGGAGCAGCACCCCGCCATGTTCCTGGACTTCGCGGCGGACGAGCCGCTTCCAGACCCGACTGTGCTTCTCACACTGCCGTTTGTATTCAGCTCGCTCAGCGTCGATGTGTTTCCGGTGGGAAATCCCACGGCGCCAGTGCCAGAGCCGCTTCCAGGCACCGTCGTGATCCCAGCGACGCCCACCGACCAGCTCATGGCCCAGCTCCGTAAGCGACACCGCTTCCGCTTCGACCCAACCACCACTTCAGACGCCAGTGGTGACTGCCCCACGCTCGCAACGTCCAGTTCAGGGCTTTGCCTCAAGCTGCAATGGCTCAATTCCGTGCCGGAGACGTCTTTTTGGCTCGAAAACATCGAGGCTCTGGACGCGACTGCGTGGAATCTGTGGCCGACGACCACCGTTTCCAGCAGCCACGAGACGCCGACGCCTCTGCTGTCGAGTCCAGTGATTCATCCGGGCAACGCGTCGTCTGTGTGGGCGCTGAGACCGACGACGCCAGCGCAGCCACGCGTGGCGTTCGCGCTCAACTTCCGCAGTCTGGACGACAACTCGACGCTGCTCAAGATCGAGATCTCGGCCGACATCCGCAGCGCGTCGCAGGCCGCCACGACCGTCACGAGCATCGCACGCGCCGTGGGCTCGGACGTGCCCGTCTACGAGTCCAAGAGCAACATTGTGGTCCACTACGACTCGTTCTTCCGACCGCAGACGAACGAAATCGTGCTGTCGCTGGAGCTCCGCGTCTCTGAGAGACGCGAGAAGGACACGTCGCAGCCCTGTGCCCACTGCCAGAACCTGTACGACTGGTGTGGCGTCCACGCGGCCTGTCAGGCGCTCGCCAACTGCGTCTTCCGCGACGGCATGGAGGCGGCGCAGACGCCAGCGACGCTGCTGCAGCAGCAGCCGCTCACGAGCGACAGCGTCGTGGACGTGTCGTCGCACTTCCGTCGCTGTCTCACTGGCACCACTGGAGACCTGGACGCGCTGCTGCTGCTAGCGAGTGCCGTGCGGTGCCAACTCCAGCGACTATGCACATTCCGGACGCCTGCGTACTACAGCTTCACTGGTCTAGACGACCGGCTCCTATTGTGGGAATCTGAGGACGGCGCCTTACTGCTCACGGGCTCGTTGCTATCGGAGACTGTGAGTCTGACGCTGAAACTCGCAGGCGTTTCGCTGTGCTCGTTCACCCCCAGCGCCTTCAAGTCGCCTCAGGAGATCGAGGACTTCCTCGCTCGTCAGTGTCTGTACGCCAGCTACTTGGGCCGCGTGCGTGTGAGACTCAACACCTCCGTCCCGAGTGTAGAACTGCGCTTCCAGGACCTCGTGGGTCCTCTGCCGACGGTCGAGTCATCAGCCGTGGACTTCCAGTCCGTCGTGACTGCGCTGCCGACGCTGCGACTGCGACTGGAGACCGAAGGCTTCGCGACGGCGTTGCCTCCGATCCCAGGACCCCCTTCCTCCGTGGATTTCTGCTCCTCCGTCTGTCCACGTCTGGCGTTGGACGGCTGCCTGCGTGACTTGCAGTGCGTGGCGTTTACCGACTGTATCACACGCTTCACGTCACCTGACGACCCGCAGGGCAAGCCACTTGGCGACGTGCTACTCGGTCTCTTCGAACGCAGCGTCCAGGGCGAGTCGCTGTCGTTCCAGGCCGCCGTGGACGCCTGTCACTCGCAAAGCGTCGTGAACGACGCGGCCTGGCGCAGGCTCGTGGACGCCAGCGCGTGCTACGCCAAGTACGACTGCGGCGTCTCCGTGCAGGGCGTGATGCTGCCTGTGAACCCAGAGACGCGTCATATTGTGGGCAAGTGGAGCGTGCCGCCAGCCACGCAGCGGCTGATCTTCACGCAGACGGAGCCCGGGCTCGTAGCGGAGACCGTGCCGTTGCAGCTCATCGACAGCAAAGGCGCTGTGCTGGCGACAGCCACGAGCTCCTTCAACGCCACGAAGCTGGAGGAGACGCTTCGTTCTCTGCTCAAGTTCGACGACGTGGCCGTGCGGCTCGTGGGTGACGACGCGGAGCCAGCCACGGGCTTGAGAACTGTCCAGTGGGAGGTCACGTACGCGAACTGGCTGGGCAGGCGACCGCAGTTCGTGGATCCGACACAAGCGACGCAGTGGCGACTCGTCGACCTTCCCACGCAGGACGTGGCAGTGGACTACGTGCTCACAATGGCGGCAACCGACGCCAACTCCACAGCCAGCGACGGTAGCAGCACGAGCGGCAGTAGCGGCAGTAGTGATACATGGAACTTTGTGGAGATCCCCGCGACGACCGTCAGCAACTGACTAAACTAATCAAAGCGGTTTGCCTCTATTATTCTGTATGGTTTCTAGACGGCGTCCTGCTCAAGTCTGTTGGTCCAGACGCTCTGTGCGAACTGGGCGATGACCGTGGCCGACCAGGCCTTGACGGTGCCCCGCGGCTTGTCCTCCGTGTCCTGGTAGAACGCCAAGTGGCCGCCGCGCTTGGTCACGCACAGGATCACACGTGGGTTCGCGAGCGCCTGCTTGTACGGGATCGTGACGCTGATCGGGTCGTCCTCGGCGTTGAGACACAGCAGCGGCACGCGCACGAGCGGCAGCCGCGTGATGGACGACGCGTCCGAGTAGTACGCGTTCACGCTGTCGTAGTCGAAGATGGCGCGCGTGAGTCGGTCGTCGAACTGCTCGAGCGTCTGCGCGGCGGCGACCGACGCGATGTCCACGCGCGCGTCGCTCTGGAAGACCTCGTGGGCGTTGCTCTTGTGGAAGAACAGAGCCTGCAGGTTGCCGTTGAGCGCCTTGTCGTACGTGTTGCGGTAGAACGCCGTGGCCTTGAGGTGGTCGGCACACGCCACGAGATCAAACGGGTTGCCCACGGACACGCCCGCTGAGACCAGACCCGTGGCCTGCTCGCACTCTTCGCCCAGATACTTGATCAGCACGTTGGATCCCATGGAGAAGCCCACAGCCACGAGTGCGCTGTGGTTCACAAAGTCGTACTGGTCGCGGAACAGCGCGAGCACGTGGCGCAGGTCGTCCGTGTATGCACAGCAGAAGAGCTTGGCGGTCTTGAGCGGCGTGCCTTCGCAGCCGCGCGCGTTCACGACCACGACCTGCCAGCCGCACTGACGCACCATGAGATGCGCCACGCAGCGGATGTAGAACTCGCTGCTGCCGCCCGTGAGCCCAGGCAGGATGAGCATGGTCGGCCGCGAAGGATCCACGTCCGAGACCCGCGGGATGGAGTGGTCCGCTCGCGGCGGCAGCGCCCAATCCAGCGACAGGATGCCGCCGTCGGGCATGTCGAGGGTCTGGCGCTCGTAGGAGAAGGCTGGGAAGGCACCACGAGGCTCACGCGAGAGCTGCACGGTCTGCAGGTGGCCGTTGAAGAGGCTCCATGGCGGGTAGTACTTGTCCTCAGCTGCAGTGGTGGGTTAGACCGTCATACAAACATGAAGTTTAAAACGAGAAAGGCCACACGTGTCTAACGAAGAACCGACTTACTGAGCGCAGTGCAATTGGCGAGCAGACGCTTGTTTTCGGGCGTTGGTTGGAACTGGAGCCGCGGGGTCTCGGCCGCCAGCGCGTAGTGGAGCCGCCGAGCGTACTGCCGCAACAGCGGCTTCCAGGCCTTGTTCAGCAGCCACAGCAGCACCAGCAATGCCAAGCGACGGCGGTGACGCGCCAGCAAGAGCCGCGCCTCCATGCGCAGCAGCTGCAGCGCCGCTCGCACGATCGGCCAGTTCATCTTCTCCACGGAACGACTCGGATGTGGCAATGCAGGACGTGTGCGAAATGATAACGACGTCAAGATGACGCGGGACGCTCGTCGACGTCAACAGGTCTCAGCTAAGTAAAAGGATCTCTATTCGAGAGGATACTGTACTCACACTACTGTAGCCATGTCTGGGGACTCTAGTCTTCAGACCCGCGCGACGCGGAAGCTCTCGGCGAACTCGGCGACGGCGCGTGAGGACCAGACGCTCGGGTGCGTTGGCTGCTCGCCTTCGCTGTGACCGTGTGGGTGGTCGCTCTCGTAGAAGGCCAAGTGGCCGCCGCTCTTGGTCACGCACAGGATCACGTTCGGGTTCTGGCGGATCGCGTCGTCCGGGATGGCTTCTCGCGGACTGATGGGGTCGTCCTCTGCGTTGATACACAGCAGCGGCACGCGCACGCTGTGGATGCGTGAGCTGCTGGAGCCGTCCGTGTAGTAGTCCAGCGCGTCCTTGTAGCCGAACACGATGCACGTGAGCTTCTCGTCGAAGTCGTCGATGCCCGTGGCGTTGCGCACAGCCTCCAAGTCGATGTGCGGGTGGCCCTGGAAGGCCTCGTGGGCGTTGCTCTTGTGGAAGAAGAGCACCTTGAGGTTGAGTGTGAGCGCCTTGTAGTACGTGTGTCTGTAAAACAGCGACTTCTTCATGTTCTGCGAGGCGGCGACCATGTCGAAGGGGTTGCCCACCGACGCAGCGGCCGTCACGAGCGCGTCTTCCTTGTATTCGCCCAGGTACTTGACGAGCACGTTGGAGCCCATGGAGAAGCCCACGGCCACGAGTGCGCTGTTGGCGGTGAAGCCGTACTGATCGCGGAATCGCTCGAGCACAGTGCGCAAGTCGCCTGTGAATGCACAGCTGAAGAGTTGTGGCGTCGTGAGTGGCGTGTTGGCACAGCCGCGCGCGTTGAGCACCACGACCTGCCAGCCCAGCACCAGCATCTCATGCACGAGGCTGCGGATGTAGAACTCGTCGCTGCCGCCCGTGAGTCCCGGTAGAATGACCATCGTGGAAAGATGCGGGTCGATGTCGGCAATGGAAGGCACGGAGCCGTCGCTGCGTCGGGGCAGCGCCCAGTCCAGTGACACGATGCCTCCGTCAGGCATCGTCACGATCTCACGCTCGTACGCGATCGCCGGCTCCGTGGACTTCATTACGGCGCCTAGGAACAACGTCTGCAGGTGGCCGTTGGTGAGATACCACGGCGGATGGTACTCGCTGCGCAGCACGCGGCACCGCGCCAGCAGTCGATCGTTGTGCGGCGTTGGCTGGTAGACGAGCTGCGGAGCGCGAGCGTGGCGATGGGCGTGCAGCCGCAGCAGCCACTTGCGCAGCCACGGCCGCCAGGCGCCGCTCAGCACCAGCAGCACCAGCGCCACGTGCACGCGCTTCGTGTACGTCTGGTAGGCGAAGTGCGCCTCCATCCGCACCACGCGCAGCGCCTCGCGCACGAGCCGCCAGTCCATTTCTGAGGCTGGAAAGTCAAACGCGAATGCCAATGTTGACCGCAACGAGAAAGACCTCAAGTTCCGTAGCTCTTCGTAAGTTCGTTTAGCGCACTTAACAATTGTAGCCATGTGTCAATCGGACTTAGCTGGAGTGAGCTTTTTGAGCCGCCCTTCGCAAACGCTGCTGCTCGCGCACGCTCTCAGCAAACTCGGCGATGACCTTGACGGACCACATGGGCGACGCGCCATTCACAGCGACGCTGTCGCTGGCCTGCGGGTCGTCCACGCCGCTGCAGTTGCCTTCGTAGAAGCCCAAGTGGCCGCCCTTCTTGGTCACGCACAGCACCACGTGCGGGTTCTGCTTGGCGTCGTCGTACGGGATCGCGGACGCCGTGCTGATGGGGTCGTCCTCTGCGTTCACGCACAGCAGCGGCACGCGCACGTGCTTGATGCGCGTGGACGACGACGCGTCCGTGTAGAAGGCGTGCACGCTCTCGTAGTTGAACACGATGCGCGTGAAGCGGTCGTCGAACTCGACCAGCGTCTTGGCGTTGCGCAGCGACTCGAGGTCCAGCTGCGGGTGGTTCTTGTAGACTTCATGGGCGTTGCTCTTGCGGAAGAAGAGCTCCAGGAGGTTCTTGTTGAGCGTCGTGTTGTAGGTGTTGCGGTAGAAGAACGACGATGACAAGTTGCGCGAACACTCGACGACGTCGAACGGATTGCCCACGGAGATGCCCGCGTGCAGCAACTCCTTCGCGTTCTCTTTCTCTTCACCCAAGTACTTGACCAGCACATTCGAGCCAAGTGAGAAGCCCACGGCCACAAACGCATCCGACAGGAAGTTGTACTTATCTTTGAAGTGGCGCACGACGTAGCGCAGGTCCTGTGTGTACGCGACGCAGAAGAACTGCGTGGTCTTGAGCGGTGTGTCGGCGCAGCCTCGCGCGTTCATAACTACGACCTGCCAGCCCAGCGCGACCATGCGCTTGACCACCGAGCGGATGTAGAACTCGCTGCTTCCGCCCGTGAGTCCAGGCAGCATGAGCATCGTGCGCTTGGTCGGATCGAGGTCGGACACGCGCGGCACAGAACCGTCGTCGCAAGGAGGAAGCGCCCAATCCAACGAGATGATGCCGCCGTCGGGCATGTCGAGGATCTGGCGCTCGTAGACCACGAGCGGGTCCACGCTCTTCATCTCGCGCGCGAGTTGCAGCGTCTGCAGGTGGCCGTTGAACACGTACCACAGCGGGTAGTACTTGCGCGTCACTACAGCAACACAAGCGGTTAGCCTATTGATCACTAGTAGTAGCTTACAGAATGGTTGACGCGCTCATGGTGATGCATCGCGCCAGCAGCGCATCGTTCTCCGGCGTCGACTGGAAGTGGACACGCGGCGTCTCGGCAGTCGCGCGGAAGTGGAGTCGCCGCAGCCAGAGGCGCAGCCGCCGCCACGAGGAGCTCAGCATGAGGATGAGCAGCGCCGTGTGCACGCGCGCGCGGTTGCCACTGTAGACGCTTAACAGCCAGTGTAGCGCCATTTGAAGCAACAGGTCAGCCAGCGCTCAGCGGTCGAATTCCAATTGCGCCTTTCGTAGCCGCTCGCCACGCACCGAGAATGATGAGGTAAACAAATGGAACCGTCCGAGTTAACCTATACGGGACTGTAATCATGGTGTGGTCCACATATATTTGTATAGTTGAGGTAGTCCACACCACTATTCGCATTCAGCCGAATTCGTACTTGATCGGAGAGTTCTCGTACTTTGCCGAACGACTCCACTACTTCAATCTTGAATGTGAAGAGCTCCTCTTCCCAACGGCCAGATCCAAACAGAAGCGTCGCAGTCGTCGCCTCACCTGAGCCGACGGATTGCGCAGCCGCATCCCCTCTCGTCACGCCCCCTGCTTCTCTGCAACACGCACTGCATGGGTGACACCTCCCCCTCGAAGAGGTCTGTGTGTCTGCGCGTCCATTGCAGCTTTTTCCGCCTTCTCATTCCCATTCTTCCTCTCTCTGTGACAACAGACAGCGCCTCGACCCTTCGACCATGACGCTCACGGCCGACAACCTCATCAACGGCGCGTTCGTCGCGCCCTCCAGCGCCAAGTACGTGGACGTGACCAACCCAGCGACTGGCGCCGTCATCGGCAAGTGTGCGCTGTCGACGGCGCAGGACGTCGCGACGGCCGTGGCCACGGGAAAGGCGGCGTTCGCCGAGTGGAGCAAGCTCACGGTCAAGACGCGCGCGGGCATCATGCTCAAGTTCCACGCACTCATGGCGGCGCACGCCGATGAGCTGGCCGACATCGTCGTGCAGGAGAACGGCAAGAACAAGATGGAGGCGCTGGCCAGCGTGCTCAAGGGAAACGAGACGGTCGAGTACGCGTGCAGCCTGCCGCAGCTCGTGCAGGGCCGCACGCTCACGGTCTCGCGCGGTATCACGTGCACGGAGATCCGCGAGCCGCTCGGTGTGGTCGCCAGCGTCGTGCCGTTCAACTTCCCTATCATGGTGCCCATGTGGACTGTGCCCATCGCACTCACCATGGGCAACTGCGTGATCCTCAAGCCGTCCGAGAAGGTGCCGCTCACGATGCGCCGTGTGGCTGAGCTGCTCATCGAAGCCGGCGTGCCCAATGGCGTGTTCCAGATCGTCAACGGCGAGGCCGAGGTCGTCACGAGTCTGTGCGACCACCCAGACGTCGCGGCCGTGACCTTCGTCGGCTCCAGTCGCGTGGCGCAGCTCGTCGCGCGTCGCTGCCGTGCTCTGGATAAGCGTGTGCTTGCGCTTGGCGGTGCGAAGAACCACTTGGTCGCGTTGCCGGACGCCGACAACGAAATGGCCGCCAAGGACATCGTCGCGTCGTTTGCGGGCTGTGCCGGCCAGCGCTGCATGGCGGCGTCTGTGCTGCTGCTCGTGGGCGACTGCTCCGAGTTGCTGCAGCTCATCGTCGAAAAGACTCAGCAGCTCACGCGCGGCGTCAGCTCCGGCCAGGTCGGTGCGGTTATCGACCACGTCTCGCAGCAGCGTATCCTCAAGTACATCAACGAGGCGGAGCAGGGCGGCGCGCAGGTGCTGGTGGACGGCCGCTCGTGGGCGACGGAGGCCAAGGGCACGTGGGTCGGACCCACCATCCTTCTTCACACGAACCCGAACGATGCAGCCATGAAGGACGAGATCTTCGGCCCCGTGCTGTCGGTGCACCAGGTCTCGTCGTTCGAAGAGGCGCTTGCGATTGAAAACGGCAACGACTTCGGGAACGCCGCCAGCGTGTACACGTCGAGTGGCACGTATGCCGAGTTCTTCCAGACGCGATTCCGCGCCGCCATGATCGGCGTCAACATCGGCATCCCTGTGCCGCGTGAGCCCTTCAGCTTCGGCGGCCTCTACGGCACCAAGAGCAAGTACGGCGACATGGACATCACGGGTGATGGGGGCATCGAATTCTTTTCCAACCGCCGCAAGCTCACGTCCAAGTGGAGCGCCGTGACCAACCTCGCCGACAAGGCCAACTTCAGTGCGCAGATCTGATCGTTCTAAAAACCCAAAAAACAGCTTCTACATTCCAAATTTCGTGTAAAAACGCTTCATTTATGCTGTTTAGAACCAGACAACCCTCATACCAACTTGGTTTCTTTCTTACGCGACAGCGACCAAGCCCACAACAAGCGACGCCACCAACAGCACGAACTGCGTGGCTGTTCTGGCAGAGCCGATGGATGAAGCATCGGATGAGGCAGCCGGAGAGCTCGAGCTCGAATTGGAGGCGTTCGACTTCTTCTTGGCCTTGCCGTGCTTCTGGATGTACAGATCCTCCTTGCTGGCCACGCACTTGTACGTCTCGTCGCGCTTGTCGTACGCACACACCGAGTCGTTCGTGAGCACGTGACCTGTGTCCTGACATGGCTGTGCGCCGGCCTTGGGGCACTCGCCCTTCTCGCCCACAGCCGCGTTGCCGCACTTGTCGCCAATCACAGCGCTGGGCAGCAGACAGTAGTCGGCCGCACTCATGAGCGAGACCTTGCGCACGTCGTTGCACACGCACGCGTAGCTCATCTCCGATGCCAAGCTCGCCGAGTTGTCGCCCGCGAGTCCGTCTGATCCGTCGGAATGAGACGAGTCCGAGTCGCTTGTTGGCGTGGGTGTCTTCGTCGGCTTAGCCGACTTTGGCGTGGGCGTGGCGGTTGTCTGCAGCTTCGACGGTCCATTACCCGCAGAGTTGCGTGTGGCCGCCGCGGTTGGAATGGGCGCGAATCCGGCCTGCTCCGTTGGGAAGGACGACTGGCTGCCAGCAGCCGTGGGCGTCAACACAGGGGACGACACCGTGGTGGCTTGCTCTTGTTTGCTAACGCCATTACCAGGAGGAGGCGTCACTCCATTGCCAGTCGACGTCGAGATTGCATTGCCTGTTGGTGTCATCACGGCGGTAGTTGCGGCTGGTAAGACAACGGGTTGCGTCGGCGTGGCGACGGCTGCGTTATCGCTGTTGAACATCGGAACGCCGCCTCCACTTCCAGTTCCTGTGCTGGCAGTGGAGCCAGTGTTCGTCGACGTTGCAGTTGAGCCTACCGTTGGTGGTGAGGTCGTCGACTCTTGTGTGTTTGTGACTGACGATTCCGCGGACGTCGTGGCTCCCAACGAAGAGGTCACCGTCGGTCTGGTCGCGGGTGGCGTGAAAATCGCCGCTGGAGTCGGAGATGGTTTGCCTGGTGCCCCAGGAGACGGTGTAGAAAGATCACTCGTCGCGAACGTGTCTTCGATGGCGCCTACGAATGACGACGTGGGGATCACTGCACCGTTCGCCGCCGTCGTGGCGATCGTCAAGGCCACGGCTATGGCTGTGAACGCAACAGCTCGCATCGGTTGCATCGTGTTTGGTCGTCTCTGTGGTGTGTGCCTTCGCAGATCTCTTGCGCTCGAGCCTGCAAATGTCAAGATGCGTCTGCTGCGTCGGTGGCTTCGGGGCGGCCGCGCCGTCGCTGGTCATTTTCGCCTCCTCGTCGCATCCGCTCGCTCCGCCTGATCTCAAAGCGGCCAGCAGCTATCACTGCGAGTTCCCTTTTCCTCTCTTCTCCCATCGTAGTCGCCTTGTCGCGTACCGCATCGATCCCATTCATCAGCGAGTGACTGAGAGGTGGCTGTGATGGCCATCACCTACAAATCTACCACCAGGAATAGCTCACCCGATGCCTCGAAGAACGCGCCGCGTCAGTTCTTCAGAAACGCGCGCAGAACTCACCGCACATCGCACAACTCTCTATCTATTATGCGATGTGTTGTCTGCTCACTAACGCATTGATGCGAGTGCTGGTGTTGCTGCCGTGTTACTTGGTCCACCGAAGACTCCATCATCACGTGTATTTCAGTCGAATCTGATGGGACGCCGTCTGAGAACGAGCCGCCTGGTGGTCAGTGCGGCTACTTGACATACACAGAGCGCGTGTGCGATTGATAAGGCGATTGCATGGACGCTGGTCTCACGCATTTGCCCTGAACAGTGAATGATGGACTTGCTGCTCGCGACCTTTCGCGCGCCAATCTGTGGATCTTCTTAGGTTCGCATACTACATTAAGTACGATGTTTAAAGTTCGCTTCCGAGTTAATGTACCTGAATAGTGGCCTCTGTCCAATTGGCGGCCATCGATTCGCAGGAGCTCATCTGGAAGCAGCGCAACAACAATAACAACATGTCGAGCATCAAGGGCATCGTGCGTCTCCGTGTGGCGGCCGGCAAGGCCGCGCCATCGCCAGCTATCGGTCAGGCGCTGGGTCCGCTCGGTGTGAACATGATGGAGTTCTGCAAGGCGTTCAACGAGCGCACGAACAAGCACATCGACAACACGCCGATCCCCGTCACGCTCACGGCGTTCAGCGACCGCACGTTCAAGTTCGAGATCAAGACGCCGCCGTCGTCGTGGTTCCTCAAGCGCGCGGCCGGCATCAGCGGCGGCTCGGCCACGGCCGGCCAGGCGGAGGTGGGCACGGTACACCTGCGACAGATTTACGAGATCGCCAAGATCAAGCAGCAGGACGAGCACGTCAACTACATCGACCTGCCGTCCATCTGCAAGAGCCTCATCGGCTCGGCCAAGTCCATGGGCATCCGCGTGCTGCCATAGATTTTACCATTGAAACGCAACGCAACGCACAGCGAGGCAGTAGAAAGAAAAGAAGGAAAACCCCAAACCAAAAACAATCCCATCAAGCCACAAAAACCACACCCGACGTGTCATTATTACATCCACACCAGCACGTCCTCCCATCGTTTACTTTTCTTTTGTCCATACGCTGGTACTTCCTCACTCGCCCAGCTCCATGCGCAGGTCGCTCTCGCGGAACAGCGACGTGCGGCGCGAGCCCATGATGTCGCTGCCCATGTAGCTGAAGTCCTCAAAGTGCATCGTCTGCGGGCCCTGCGACGACCCGAGGGTGCTCACGACGGGCGAGTCGGCCACGTCCTGCTGCTTGAACACGTTGGGCACGTACTGCAGCTCGGCCGCGAGCCCGCTGTTGCCCGTGCTCATGCGGCTGTTGGCCTCGCCCACCTGCGGCTTGAACGGCGGCTCGATGCGCTTTTGCAGCAGCGCGTCCCAGTCTACGCCGTGGAACCACGGGTGCTGCATGATCTCCATGGGCCCGCCGTCGCCGCAGCCCAGACGACGTCTTGGGTTCTTGACCAGCAGCCGCTGCAGGAAATCCGTGGCCGTGGGCGAGAAGCGGTCGCTCGGGAACTCAGGCTCTTTCGACAGAATGTCCTGGAACATTTGCCGGCGGTTCTTGTCCCAAAAGGGCGTCGCGCCCTGCATCATCTCGTACACGAGCACGCCGTAGCTCCACCAGTCGACGCTGTTGCCGTAGGACGACGCCGTGCGCTGCGAGCACAGCAGCTCCGGTGCCAGGTACTCGGGCGTGCCCACGAATGTCGAGCCTTCGTCGTCTTCCTTGGACAGACCAAAGTCCGTGATGGCGATGTGGCCTTCGCTGTCCATGAGAATGTTCTCGAGCTTGAGGTCGCGATACATGATGTGCATGTGGTGCAAGTGCGCGAGCGACAGGAAGATCTCGGCGGCGTAGAACTTGGCGCGCATCTCCGTGAAGAACTTGTTCTTGCGCAGATGCACAAACAGCGAGCCGCCGCTGTAGTAATCCATGACCAAGTAGAGCTTGTGGTTGTTCTGGAATGCGTAC
This sequence comes from Pythium coloratum, assembly GCA_023337545.1. Classification (NCBI taxonomy): domain Eukaryota; phylum Oomycota; class Peronosporomycetes; order Pythiales; family Pythiaceae; genus Pythium; species Pythium coloratum. The sequence goes on along the minus strand of JAADXE010000547.1, from coordinate 3,462 downwards.
CGCAGCCGCACGACGAACGGGTGCTCCACGTGCTTGAGGATGCGCTGCTCCGACTTGGTGTGCTCGACCTGCTTTTTCCGGAACACGTCCTGCTTGCGCAGCACCTTCATGGCGTACACGCGGCCGGCGTTGCGGCCCGACTTCTTCTTGGCCAGGAACACCTTGCCGTACGCGCCCTTGCCCACGACCGACAGCAAGTCGAAGTCGTTCACGCTCATGGACGTGGAGATCACCATGCTGCGTCGCGCCGAGCGTCCGTTGCCTCCGCCACCGCCACCACCGCCGCCGCCTGCTCCGCCGTGGGTGTCCTCCACGAGCATCTCAGCGTCCTCAAAGTGCTCCTTCTGGTACGACGACATGGCGGCCGCCGCGGCGCCGGCGTACGCGTACTGCGACAGGCGGCTCATCTCGTCCATGAGCAGCTCGTCCTCCATGGGCTCGTCGGGCATGGAGCCGCGCGCGCTTTCAAAGAACGCGAACACCGTGTCCATGCTGGCGGCGATGGTCCACGCCGTGTTGCTCGACTTCTGCTCGGCGCCGCGCGGCTCGCCGGCCGACAGACTGAGGCAGCCGAGCTGCGCGCAGTCCTGGAGCTGGCTGCCCGGCGGCTCCTTGGAGCGCTGCCAGTTGATGGCGCGCGCGCCCAGCAGCTGCCGCACTTCGTCCGTGTCGTCGCTCTCGATGCGGTGGCTCGACTCGATGAAGGCCACGGCCGCGAGCTTGGCGCGCAGCAGCGGCTGCGTGCACACGAGGTGCTTGGCCAGCGGGCCGCCGCGGCCGTACGCCGCCACGTACACCTGGCTGCAGGCCGTGCGCACGCCGTACGTCTCCCAGATGTAGCGCACGTGCATCTCGGGCGTGGACGAGTACGGGATCGGCACCTTCTCGTTGTGGATCGTGAGGTGGTTGGTGCTCGGATTGGCCACGATCACGCCGTAGCCCTTGGACAGCGCGGTGTGCACGTACGGTAGCATCGAGCCCGAGCGGTACTGGTTGGGTAGCTCCTGGGACTCGAGCACAAGCGAGCGGCTCCAGATACCTGGCTGGATGCCGTTGCCGCTCACGATCACGATGAGCAGGCGCCGGCAGATGTGCCAGTTGGCGCTCATGAAGATGGAGCACTTGGCGGCGCTCTCGGGCGACGGGATCCACGTCTCCACGAAGCCGAGCTGCTTCATCTTGGCCTGTTCTTCCTGCACGATCTGGTGCAGCAGCGCCTCCATTTGGTTGCGCGGGTCGCCGCCGTGGGCATGCTATCGAACCAGCACGACAAGGTCAGGTTGCGCGAAGGTTAGACTTTTAGACCCATGATGCGGACGAATAGACCGGTCAAATGCGAGCACGCACCATCATTTAAACCAGAAGGATCGACGAGTGGTGCGCGTGAAGAGAGTGGAGATAGTCTTCCAAGGAGAGACTAAGGAGCGCACGACGCTGCAGCGTGGTTCTGTGCGGCGCTGCGGGCAATGAGCAGAGGCGCCGACCGCAGCGTGGCGTTGCTATTAGATTAGACCTTAGACTCGGTCACCCGAGAGAAAGAGAGCGCGGGCGAAAGCAAACAACGACCGACAGCAGAAGCCCGTCAGTCGGCACGCTGGCCGTGAGTGAGAAAGGTCTGAAGGGTCTAACGGGCCAACGACAACAGCGCAGGCCGAGGACCAGCTGGTGCCGTGTTCATTCCGATACCCTCTCAGTTTCGACACCTTTCGGCCGCCCCTCTCGCACTTTTTTCGATGGAAAGTTTCGGCAGCGTTGCGGACGAAAACCCTCCACCCCTTCAAACCGATATCACACACAAAACTATTTCCACAGGTCAGTGGCGGGGGTTAACCTAAGCGAGACCCTCATGTCGTCACAGCCGAACCCAGACCGACAACCGCCCACACGAACAGCTCCATTACGCGAATCACCAGATAGATCGATCGATGTTCCTGCTCAAGCGCACGGACCCGACGCTGACGGCGCCGCAGAAGGCGCTGCTGCGTGCTCAGCAGATGGATGCGCGCGCGCTCTTCGCCATCGCTAACACGCTGCTACTCGTGCTCGTGGGCTACGCGGCCGTGCGCTTCCCGCACAAGTTCGTGCGCGTCACCGGACAGTACGTGTCATTTCATTCTCGCGCTCCTGACGATGCGATTCTAACCAGCTATCTCTTCTAATAGATGCGACTCCAACTGGCTGCAGCTGGGCGTCGCGCAGAGGACGGAGGACGTCGTGTGCTGCGACGGCGCCAGTCGCCAGGCGCCGTGCCACGCCGGCATGGACGTGGCGCCCATCCTGGCGTCGCTCAAGGGCGCGTGGGTGCTGCCGCTCACGCCACTCGTGTTCAACTACGTCATCCTGATGCTGGGCGAGGACCCGTCCATGCCGCGCATCCGCGTGGTCGTGCGTCGTGCCGCCTTGTACTTGGGCGTCATGTTCTTTCGCACCGTCGTGCTGTACATGGGCTTCAACCACGTCGAGCACGCGGTCGTGACGCTGCTGTTTGGAGGCACGGCGGACCGAGCTTGCTGGTACAGCGGCCTGCGCCGAAACAACAAGTGCGCCTCGCACTTCGACCACTCTGACCACGTCGTGCTGCTCGTGTCCCACTACCTGGCGGTCATGCTCTTCGAGTGGTTCGCGCTGGGCGTGGAGATCGCCGTCGCCTGGAAGTTCAGCTTCAAGAAGATGGCGTTGCAGCTCTGGATGCTGTTGCTGGGTGGCGTCGTGAGCTACACGCTGTTCTTCACGGCGTCCTACTTCCACTCGACGCTGGAGAACGTGCTGGGTCTGCTGGTCGCGCAGGCCTTCGTCATGCTGCCGCTCTTCCTCGTCTCGCAGGATTACTTCGCTAACTACAAGCTGCTGCGTCTGCGCAACTTCGTGCTGCCGGCTGACGACTTCAAGAACCAGTAAGCCACTACTGAAGAACGCGAGAAAGGGAGAGAGGAGGACGTCCGCGTGGGAAGCGGCGGTGCGCAACGGTTGATTTTTTTTGATACATAGAACCAGCGAGTCTGCATGTGGCAGTTGGACAAATACAATGCCACCAGAAACTCACACTCTGCGTCAGCTTTCATTCTTGGATTCCCCTCGAACGACGACAACAGTAACCACTACAGCAGCATGAACTTTGACGTGGAAGCTGTGGTGATCGACAATGGCTCCGGCATGTGCAAGGCTGGTTTCGCAGGTGATGATGCACCGCGCGCTGTGTTTCCCTCCATCGTCGGACGACCGAAACACTTCGGGATCATGGTCGGCATGGACCAGAAAGACTCGTATGTAGGCGACGAAGCCCAGACGAAACGCGGCATCCTGACGCTTCGCTACCCCATTGAGCACGGCATCGTGACGAACTGGGACGACATGGAGAAGATCTGGCACCACACGTTCTACAACGAGCTGCGTGTGGCCCCAGAGGAGCACCCAGTGCTGCTGACGGAGGCGCCGCTGAACCCAAAGGCCAACCGTGAGCGC
>JAADXE010000546.1:0-21586 GCA_023337545.1 Pythium coloratum | reverse complement strand
ATGCGACGAGCTGAAATCTCTCGCAAAGACGGTTTCCTTTCTATTCCAATACCATCAATACCAATTGCCGACCTTGAGCCACCCCTGATACCGTATACTGTCGTCCTTGAGCCCTTTTTGCATCGACTGTCACACCCCTATCCACTTCTGATTCTCTCTCTTCTGATTGGCTGTTTTCATCCTCAGAAAACGGCTTTCGCGAGCAGCTCCGTTGACAGTCAGCGGCAACGCACGACAGTGCAGTCGGCGGTGGTCTCTTCCCACGACACGACCGACGCAATTCCCATTTATCGCCGATCGCGACGGCGGCACCGCGACGAGACCGCATCGCATCGCATCTCGACGGCCATACGCATATCCATAGCGACGCGACGCGACGGCAGCGCGCGCAGGACGACAGCCCCATCCACGACCCAGTCGCTCGCACGCGCGTCCGCGCAAGTCCGGCCTCCGTCGGCTCGCTCGCGCCGCCACAATCCGGCAGAGTCTGCGCGACGCTCAGCACCGAAAGCAAGCGGCAGGAAGACGAGAAGCAGACTTCGTCACTTGCTACTACTGCACAGGCGTGTGGAAGCAAGAGAAAGAGCCCCAGCAGCAGCACAGATACTAGTATGGAGGAGCCGCGATTGAGCATCAACGTGCGCGCGGCGCTGCCCACGGCCGCCGTGACGCCGCGCTTTCTGGAGCCGCTGGCGCCGCCCACGTACCCGTTCACGTCGCCAGCCTGGAGTCTGCCGCAGAAGCCTCGCGCCATCGCGCTGCTCGACGTCGTCAAGGACCACGAGCTGCTCACCACCGTACGTTGTTGCTATTGATTGACTGGGCTCCCAGTGTATTTTAAGCGCCACTGGAGCACCGAGACACTAACGTTTCTGGCTTTGTGTTGATGTGAGCAGTACACGGTGGACCAGAAGCCCGTGTATCTGATAGGCCGCAACGCCGTCGTGTGCGACATCGTGCTGAACCACTGCTCCGTGTCGCGGCTGCACGCCACCATCATCCACCACCGCGACGGCGCCGCGTACCTCGTGGACATGGGCTCGTGCCACGGCACGTTCCTGGACGACATGCGGCTGCGGCCGCTGCTGCCCACGCTCATCACGCACGGCTCCGTGCTCAAGTTCGGCGCGTCGTCGCGCTCGTACACGTTCAAGTCGTTTGAGACCCGCGAGCAGATCCTCGAGCGCGTGCAGTCGCGAATAGGACTCGACCCGCACGAGATGGAGGTGGAGCAGAACACGCTCATGAACCGCGCGCTGTCGTACCGGCTCGGCTTCTCCATCCCGCTCACCCACAAAGCCACGGACGCCGAGGGCGACGCGCTCATGCAGCCGGCATTCCCCGTGCGGCAGATGGAGGCGTCCACGAGCGCGGCGTCGCTGATACGCCGCACGCACTCGGAGGACAACACACTCGCCGGCGTCTTCCCCGTCGGGCCAGTGGCTCCGCAGAACGTCGGCTCTGGCCTTCTCGTGGGCGAGCCAGGCCGCAAGCGCTCGCGCACACAGTCGGCAGGGCTGCCTATCACCACGTCACAGACGCAGTCCTCACTGCAGCCGCAGCTCGAAGGCGACGACGACGACGACGACGGTCTCCCCAAGCGCGTGCACTTTTCCGAGCACCCTGTGGAGACCATCCCTCCGCACCCGGCGTACTTCAGCCCCGAGCCGTCGCCGCTGCTGAGTGGCGCGTCGCTGCCGTCGTCGGCCTCGTCGTCCCCTCAGATCGTGCCAGAGTCCCATTTGCCACCGCCGTCGGCAGCGAAGGCATCCGGACCCCACGGACTCGACCAGCCCAAGCGGCCGCTATCGCCACCGCCGCCCTTGCGGTTGGCGGAGAGTCGCGAGCACGACACAGTCGCAGATACAAGTTGATGAGCCGGCGAACGAAAAGCCAAAGCAGATAGGATGAGAGGACAAGAGGACAGTGTGCGTGCTGTGCTGTGCGTAGTGTGTGGGGATCCCCAAGTGGCATAATTTAATACCGATGAACCAAACAAAGCAACCAACCACCAACGGCTTGAGAATGGGTAAGAAAAATGACACGACGACAATGGAAATGCTCATGCAATTTATTCAGTTTGATCGATATACAGCGAGTTTGAGTCTCTTGGGGACGTTTACGGCGCAGCGCCTGCGGGGGATTCGTAGATCTGGTAGTTCGAGTGCGAGCGGCCGCGCGTGCGGCTCAGGTTGCGGCTTCGAGCGCCTGGCGTGCGGGCACTGCGACGAGACTGGCGGTCGCGACGCACACGCACGCGGTCCTCCTCGCCCTCGGCCTTGGTGCACACCATGCCGTTGGAGCGGGCGCTCGTGCCGATGAGCAGGATCGCCAGGATCAACGCGCAGGCCGCGAACGCGTACAGGTACAGATACTCCTTCTCCTTGTACGACTCCGTGTGCACGCGCACGTACAGCGACATCACGGGCACGAGGAAGAACACGAGGAAGTAGAGCGTCGAGTACGCCACACGCTTGCGCGTCGTGAACATACCGACGCACGTGAGCCACAGCACCGACGAAAGACCGAGACCCGCGAAGAAGTAGCACATCAGCGCGACGATCTGCAGCATCAGGAACTCGTTGTCGTCCGTCCACGTGCGCGTCTGCACGTTGAAGCCCATGATCGCCACGAGAATGATCACCGGCAGTAGCGTGACCATCATGATCTTGCGGTGGTCGACGCGGTCGATGAAGAAGAACGCGAACACGGCGCCAAGCAGCTCGAGCGCCGTGCAGTTGATGAACATGTACTGGCCATTTTCGAACGTCGCGAACGTCTGCGAGAGGTACATGTCCAGCGGACCGAACAGGAACGCCGACACGAGGATGCTGAACAGACCGATAAAGAACTTGTAGGCAGTGGCACCGGCGTCGTCCTGCACGGCCTCCTCGGCACGGATCGCATCGACCTCTTCCTTGACACTTTCCTTACGACGCAGCACCGCCAAACAACGCTCCAGCGCCTCGAGGCCTTCGCGCGTGTACACCCAGTACGGGCTCTCCGGGAAGATGTACACGGCAGGCGTGACGATCGACAGGATGATCGTGGCCACGAACACTTGCCAGATCCAGCCAATCGAGCTGTTCGACGTCGTGAACCACGCGCCGGCGAGCGTGCCGATGATGAAGCCGAGGCCGAGCAGTAGAAGCGCCTTGCCACGCATGTCACGCGTCGACACCTCGTAGATGTACATGGCGATCGTCGGCAGCAGGATACCCACAGCGACTCCAAGAAGAGCAATGCCAGGAAGCAGGAAGCCTTCGCCCGCCGTTGGGACAGCGCTGAGCGAGATCATACCGAGGATCGTAAGCAGACCGCCACCAACGATCGACAGGCGACGGCCGATGAAGACGTTCATCAGACCCGACACCAGCGTTCCGCCGGCAGCCGCGAAGTAGTACAGGTACGTGACTTCACCGTTGCCCGTCTTGCCGTCCAGCAGATTGTAGGTCGTGACGAATCCAACGTAGTCTGGCGAGGTCTCGAGCACCGTGAACAGGTAGAACAGCCAGCCGCAGCCGATGCCACCGAGCACGCCCATGAACGCCGCGAGCGAGAACGCGTACTGCGACGACGCCGAGACGACCTCCGAGAAGCCCTTGTTGTACATCATACGCGTCTGGATCACGTTCAAGAACGGAATGCCCGACATGACGAAGAGCGGGATGATCATCGCGACACAGAAAATGTAGTCGAAGAAGAACGCGAGCTGCTGGAACATGCCCATGGACGCGATCGACGCGTTGCGGAAGCTCCACATGCGCGCCATCTCATTGATACCGTACAGACTCGCCATGTAGCCGAAGAAGATCGCCAGCGTCGAGCGCAAGTCCTTGCCGAAGCCCGACTGGGTCGTGACGAAGAACGCGATGACCGCGATTGCGATACACATGAAGTACAGCGACGCACGCATCACAGGCTTGAAGCTGCTGGTCAAGTTCATCGCGCCCACGAAGCCGAAGAAGAACACAGTCGCCACACTCGCGGCGAACACCAAGGCCACGCAGAGCAGGCTCCACTTGAGCGTGATGACGTACCACAGCAGCAAGAAGTGGCGACTCTCACGCAGCAAGACCGTGATACGCGCGATAGGTCTCGTGTTGTGGAACAGCTCCAGCTCGCCCTTCCACCAGCCGATCCAGCCGTGGTCCATAGCGGCGTCCTTGTCGACGTCCTTGTAGTCTTCAGTCGCGTACATCCACTTCGCCCAGGCGCCAATGTCGACCTTGGTCTTCTCCCAATCGAGGCCGTCAGTGTTGAAGATGAATGGCGCGAGGATCCACACGACGGAAATGAACCAAATCGCGAACGTCTGCACGCCGAAGCCCTGAGACGTCTGACAGAAGAGGAAGTACGTCGACTTGTTGTCGGTCGGGTCTTCGTCACAGATCGCGAACGAGCCAAACGACAGGTACACCATACACAGCCCCACGAGCTCGAACGCCTTTCGATAGTGACTGCTTGCGTAGGCCTTGTACAGCAACACAAACGTCTCACGGGTGATCTTGAAGCCACGACCAGTCGCCTTGTACTGTGCCTCACCGTGGAGCAAGTTGTTGTCGAAGTAGTGCATCGTCGTACCGACTTGGAAAATGAAGAACGCCGGGCCGGCCGTGATGATCATCTCCACAAGACGCAAGAAGCCACGGCGCATACCCATTTCACCGAAGTACACGGCGATCAGAGGCAGCGACAGGAACAGACCGGCTTGGATGTAGAACTGCGTGTTGATGACCGAATCGGCATCTTCAAAGACGCGCTTGTCGAACTTGAGAAGGGTGTTGGCCTTGATGATGTCCACCTTGTCCATGTTGATGATGACTTCACGCTGCACACCAGAGAGCGCGATGTAGACCTTGCTGTACATGTAGATGAAGGTCGTGACGATCGTCATCCACGTCGCGAAGTAGAAGCCCGTGTGCGAGTAGTACATCGAGTTCAGACGGAAGAAGTCCATGAACTGGCCCATGCGGTGCGCCTCACGCGCAAGCGACGTCTCACCGGCACCGTTTGCGAGCTTACCCTCGAACATGGAGATCTGCGAGAGCGCCACATCACGACCCTTACCACACTGCATGAACTCGACGTGGGTGACCACGCCGCCACGAAGCGTACAGTTGAAACCGGCGAACACATCCTCCGACAAGTTGATACCCTTACTCGACTTGGACAGACCACCACGCGTGATGGACAGCACCTTGTCAAACACATCCGGGTGACCGTAGTGCATGCGGCAGTACAATGGGCTGGCGAGCACACGCTGCGATAGCGTCACGAACACGAGCTCCTGCCACGTCTTGAACTTCGCGAGCGACGACGCGTTACCAGTGAAAATGTGCTCACGCATACCAATGATCTGGACCGGCTTCTTCGAAGGGTGCAGATCCGCCGTCAGCAGAAGCTGTGGCATCTTCAGACACTCCTCGAAGTAGTGTTCCTGGTTCATATCGATCGTCTGCACGAACTCGCCACGGGTGAACTGGAGGGCGTTGTTCTGGTTCTCAGGCTTACCTTCTCCAAGGATCGGGTCGCCCGGAAGCTGGTAGCGGTACACCTCCACAATCTCCTTGTTCTCGCTCTTGATGAGCACCGTGTCGTACATCTTGTCGTTGCCGTTGCCCGTCGGAATCGCATCCACGTAGGCGACACGCAAGTTCGGGTACTCGCGAAGCAAGTAGTCGATATCGTCCGCCTGCTGCTTGTTATCACGACGGTGCTGACCGTACACTTGACATGCGCAAATGTACGAGAACTTGAGACGCACCATGTCCTGCAATTGCGTCTGCTTCTGTTCCGCAGACTTGCTTGGGTTGGAGCCAATTTCGAGCCAGTGCAGGATCTTGATCGCATCTTCGTACATCATCATGCCCTGGACAGTACGCGCAAGCGTCTGGCCACGGTAAGAAGCCCAGAGACGGATCTCCTGTGGGTGCTTGGCCTGGGCTTCGTCAGCGCTGCTCACATCGATACGCTCCAAGAAGTTCTCCCATTCTTCAGGGTGGATCTTGCTGAGGTACTTGAGAATCGTCAAGTTCTTGCCGTCTTCTTCAACCTTCTGGAAAATCGGGTGGTTCACGAGCGGATCGTTCAACTCCTTCAACGAGAACAGCACAGTCTCAGCGTAGAATGGCGTCACGACCGAGAACGAGCGCATCTCCTTGATGGCGCGCAGCTGCGGAATGTCCATCACGAGCGACTTCATGAAGAAACCCAGACGACGCTCGGCCTCACCGCAGCGAGGCATCGCCTCGGAACGCTCCAAAGACAGCAACAGACAAGCACGCGTCGCGGCACCCATAGCGGTGTCGCTGTAGAACAAGTTGACCAAGCCACGGGCCGCAAAGAGGTAGCCGTTGGCGCTCGAGCAGAACTTGGAGTTCGCAAACTTGCGCTGCAGTGCCGGGTCCGTGCAGAACGCCTGAAGCGTACCAAGGAAAGCCTCCATCTTGGTCACAAAGTTGCGGATCACGCCGAGGTTGTGCACCTTGACCGATGGCAAGTGCTGCGACGGGACTTCAGGGTCTTCCAGATCCAAGACGGCTTCAAGGAGCTCAAGAGCAGCCAGGCGAAGGCGTGGAAGTTCACGAACGTTGAACGACTTCATGAAGCCTCCCGAGCTGGCAATGTCTTCAATCAAGCGGAAGCCATCGAGGACGTCGGCGTCATCATTGCCGAACAGCGCAGTCAGAACGAACGAGCTGGCGGTGTAGAAGCTACGGATCGCGGACAGACAGTCACTCTCCACGAGACTGACGCGAAGCTGGGACTCGCCCTTGCCCTCCTTGGCAGTGCGAATGGCCAACTCGAGCGCCTCACCAAGCTTACCAGCCGACAAGAACACAGGCTCGAACACTTCACCGTTGCTGCGGATATCGTACTGCAGGATTGCGGCTTCCTTGTCATCAAGGAGATCCGTCTCACGGAACGAGTTCACGATCTCGTTCCACACGACCACGAAGCGAAGCATCATCTGCGACTCGTACGCGGCAGCGACAGCACTGGCACGCGAGCCGTCCGCGTTGTTCGCAGCCGCATCCGTGGAGCGCGCCAGACTCGTCACAATCTTCTGGTCGAAGAGCTGTGGGGCCACGCGGAACGCCTTGGTCATCTCCTTCACACCACGAATCTCGCCCGTCTTCATGAGCACGCCCATGAACGCACCGGTCAAGGCCTGCATGATCGTGAAGTAGATCTGCGTGTCGTAGTTGAAGATGAACACCACTGGCAGCCACAGCGAGATGATCACGCCCATGTTGTGGAACGACACGATCGCACCGCCCTGGTAGCTGTCGCTCAGATCCATTTCGTAGATTGCGATCGACGGAAGCATCAACGGACGCACGAGAATAAAGTAAGACACGAGGCCCTTGATCGCCCAGAGGAAGATCCAGAACAGAATGTAGCGCACTTGGTACGAGAACGGCGGCGCGATGTTGCGACCGACGTAGCAGCTCGCTCCTTCACGCACAAACTTGGCGGCAAAGGTGCCTGAGACGAGCTGCGGCGAGAACGCCTGTACCAGCAGCACGAGCAGACCTGGCAGGATGAACGCGCCAGCGGCCGCCGTGAACTTGCCCAGCAATTCCGTGTCACGCTTCTCGTTTAGCGGCACGAAGATCATGATGCCAAAGAGCACCGCGAAGCCTCCGTTCCACAGCATGCGCACGACCAGGGCCGTGCCATACGTGAACGAGCGAGAAGACGAGACCTTGGCCTCACCAGCGATGAGCAAGTGCCAGCCGTGGCACACTTCCAGCAGGCACTTGCAGAAGCTGAGCGAGGCGAGCGAGAACACGATCGACACGACGGCGAGCTTGAGGTCGCGGTCGACAAACGGGAACACCGTGTTACCGAGCTGGCCAAACTGCGCGAAGCCGCCCTTGCCGCCGTCCGGGGACACGGTCACGCAGAACGCGAGCACCGTGAGCACGATGAGGAACATGAGGTTGAACTGGAAGATGCGGTAGTAGTTGAGCACGAGCGTGAAGATGCTGCGGTGCTCGTAGAACGTCTTGCCGTGCGTGTCCGTGAGCACTTTGCCCACGGCGTCGACGTCGACCGTGAGACAGTGCGGCTTCCAAAAGTACTCGTTGATGTCGTCGTAGTTGCGGATCTTGACGTGCTCGAGCGGCTTGTTGAGCTTGTTGCGGCGCTTCATGTTGGAGGCCTCCGTCCAAATGGGACGCACGACGTAGTTCAGGAACCAGCCTTCTGAGCGGCCGTCCTGGCACTGCGGGTCGCTGTTCACCATGCCCATCATCTGGTAGAGCAGGTAGCAAATGCACTCGGGCATGTGACGCACGTTGGCGGCTTCACCCCAGATCAGGAAGTACAGCATGATGTCCATGTGCAACTGGTGACGCAGGTTGCCGGTCGGCTTGCCGTTGAAGAACATGGGCTCCACGCCCAGAAACTTGGACCAGTCGCGGTAGTTCGACATGAGCTTCTTGTGCAGATCAATGATGTGCTGGTCCGGCGCGTCGTTGGGCTTGCAGCGCGCCTTGCCGTTGGCCAGCAACAGCAGCACGTGTTCGCGCTGGTTCGCGACCGAGCCTTCCTGGAAGCCGAACTTGCCGCGCAGCTTCTCACAGCAGTAGTCGATCGAGATCTCATCGTCGTCCAGCTCGTACGAGTTCGAGTTCATCGTGGACGCCGTGCCGGTGCTCATGATCGCAACACCGCCGCTCTTGACGCTGAACTTTCCGCCAGTGAGAATCGTCGGGTTACTGCCGACGTCGAGGCCCGTGAGCCGCATGCTGAAGCTCTCGCTGCGTTCCGACTTGTTGCGGCGGCGATCGGCCTCCAGTTCGAAGTAGTTGGAGCTCGCGCGGCGGCGCCCCGGCTCGCGGAGCGTCGAGGACGGCGGGCCGTCCATATTGAAGATGTTGGTTTCCTTTCTTCTCCTCTCTCAGTCGCCAACAGTCTTGTACTTGTCGTTGCCTTCGCCAACAAGTTCACTTCCCCTCCAACGCCAACGCCAACAACTTACGCTATTTGTTGGCGGTTTGATGCTGGGGATTTTGATGGATGGAGTTCTGTCGGCACGCGCGAGTGTTTTTCCGCTTTCTTTCTTTGAGTGAGAGCTGTGGCAACAACCGACGACGGCAGGCACGCACGGCACAGTCTCTCTGTGGCTTGGGGTTTTGTGTTTGTGGGAGCTCACAAAGCAACGCCAACGCCAACAACCCCTCACTGTTGACAAAGGAAAACTGACGAAACCAGCAACCGACGGAGAAGAAAAAGAAAAGGCGGCCTTTGCAACAACAGGACTGGCGTGCTAATCAAGTCTGACAGGGGTTCCTTCTATTTCAACCAATCAAAAATCCATCGAAGCGCTGTGTGTCACAATCCGCTGAACAATTTTTCATGCGCTTGTCCACCAGCGGTCCAGCCTCCAAAAAATGATTTGGGCGCTGCTTCGGAAAAGCGATGCAAAACCTCTATGTTTTTTGGAATGGGCAAGTGTCGCAGTGAAAGTGCATCGCCTTGTAGAAAAGTGAAAGATTCCACTTTTGGACGAGAGAGCACCATCAGATGGGTCAAAACCATCCCAGCTGGAGCTCCAGCTCTGGTGGAGCAGGGATGGCATGCTCTATGATATGATAACTGATTAATTGATGGAGACCAATCATATCCTCGATCGTCCAACGCAGTGGAATCCTATTGGACACTATAAACGAATGTCTATTTGTTTATAGAAATATTTGTATGAATTGATGTCTAAATCATAAACTAATGGCCATCCCTGAGCGGAGCCCTGCATAGTGTGCAACCGGCGACTCAGTCGCGACTGGCCTGATGAGCCGCACTGAGGACTCCTCACTGCGGAGACGAACTCTCCTGTTATCGGTACAGCACTGCACCCTGCAGTTTACCCAACAGGAAGCTTCCGATGATGGACGACGCCGTGATTGACGGAGGAGATTTTTCGACTCAGAAGTTACTGAACTTGACCTGTGTTTTCTTCGACAATTTGCTTTAGTGGAGGTTGTGATCTCGGCATGACCTGTGTCTAAAGCCAATTAGACCAGCCGAAAATCTGGAATGCGTCAGTCCCGCGGTAACAGAAGAGCTGCTGAGACAGCTTCAGTTTCCGCTTGAAAACCCAGACCCGCTGGCTGCACAGCCACCTCTGCCGCTCCTGTGAAGTGTCGACTGCAGGCCTAAAAGCCAATGATCCGCGTGACTAAATGACCGCCAGTGCGTTGGACACGAGAATGTTTCCGAGCGAACGAAGCCAACAAGATGCTGGATCGAGCGTCGTATTTTGAAGATCTGGCTATCGGGTCTATCACCCAACAATCAACTTTGGGAGGGGTGGTACACTTCTGACACCTTCCACTGAACATACTCCGCTCGTCAATCAAATTATAGAGTGTAGTTAGGCAGCTCTTCAACACTCCAGAAAGGTCCACACACAAGGAACTTGGTCTCCGCGCTTCGGCCCCGGCGAAAACCCCCGGCCAGGAGGTTTTCACTTCCATTTTTATCGAGTTGCAGTGAAGATTCCGAGTCTGACAACCTCTCCAGATTCGTCATCTCACGTGCAGATCCCGTATTCAGCAGTACAGTATCATGCAGGAGACTCTGCCTATCGGATGAGCGTCAGGGATTCAGCTCCTCGCCTGGATTAACATGCTGAGCGGCTTCATGCGTGAGTCTAGTGACTTGACTCTGCGAAGCCGCTTCACTGGGCGCGATACGATCGTCGAATTCAAAGGTAACGCTCGCGAAAAGCCTTGGGATCTTCGACTCCCCAATCGGGACGAGCACTTCCAACAAACACACAACTCTTCCGTCTTCAGTGGTACATTCACGACGCTGACGCTGTGGCGATACAATGGCAACGGGGACCGAGGAGAATGCTTTCGCGAAGATGTGCTGCTTATCACACCCATGAAGGAACCACAGGACGTGGATGCGATAGCATGCAAAAACACAGACTGGATGGCCAGATATCAACGCATCCCCTCAGTGAGTGGCCTTTTCTCATGCGGGCAGGTGACTTCAACGGTTTCGGCTCAAGCCAAGATAGCAACCGGAAGCTCACTTGATACGTTATGAACCGCATGTAGCCATTTCTGGACGGCGCCGTTTCACGTCCCCTGAGCTCCAAGGTCTCTCCATGCAAAGCACAAGGATGCCGACATCCAGCGACACTAATGGTATGGAGGCTGTGCCTGCCGCAGTGGCAGTTGATGAGCTACAAGCAGACGAAGTCGCTACTGTGGATGAGAATGACAGTGAGGCTGCCCACGCTGAACCCGCGGTGCCGCTGGTGTATCTGGACAAACCGCCGCTAGACCCACGCGTGTTAAGAAATGTGATCGACAGCTACGAAGGCGAGACAACGCTGGTACTGCAGTGCGATCTGCCCGTGTATCACGGCCACGGCAAGGCAGTGTTCAAGACAGGATTCGCCTACGAAGGCTCGTTCTACTATGGCCGCATGCATGGCCACGGCCGCATTGAGTGGACAAGCGGCGTCGTGTACGAAGGCGCGCTGGTGGACAACGTGATCCAGGGCCACGGGTCGTATTGGTGGCCGAACGGGAGCTCGTATACTGGCGACGTGGTCCGTGGAAGGCGACATGGGCACGGCGTCTTCTACACGGGCACGCGTGGCTCGGTGCCTTTGCCCGGAGACGACTCACTCCACGATGGAGCTGAGCCTCATGACTCGGCTCAGTTACACAGTCAGCCAATATTTCCGCTCCACTTTTCATTCCACGACACGGAGACGCCAGATACTATCAACACTGTGAGCTGTGCGCGGTACGAAGGCCAGTGGGTCAATGGGTTACCCCACGGCCGAGGCGTGCTCGTGTTTGACGACGACCAGCTCGTACGGTACGAAGGTGACTTTGTCCTGGGCAAGCGCCACGGCAAAGGTGAGATGCGGTACGCAAGCGGCAACGTGTACGTGGGCGACTGGATGGACGACGTCAAGTGTGGCCACGGAACGATGCTGTGGATGGCCCCTAATGGCGGCGGTGCTGTGGAGAAGTACGACGGAGCGTGGCGAGATGACCGGCCTCAGGGCTATGGCCGCCATGTGTGGTTGGCGTCAGCCTCCGTCACGACGCGTCAGCGTGAGAAGAACTGGTACGAAGGACAGTTCCACGAAGGCGTGCGCCACGGATTAGGCGCGTTCTTCTACGCGAACGGCGCTCGGTACGAGGGCGAGTGGGTCGACAACGTCAAGCACGGCCGCGGTGTGTTCTACTATGAAGATGGACGTGTGTTCGTGGGCGAGTTCCGCGACGACAGAGCCGTGGAGAGCACGAACGCGAGCATCGGCGCAGGTGGTGGCGCCGAGCCAGTTGCGAACGGAACTGCAGCTACGACCAGTGCCAACAAGATCATTTTGTACGTGGACGACTTGCTTCCCAGCCCACCAGCGCGAGACAAAGCCCGGAAGCTCATTGAGCACGCCGTGCTCCGGATCAACACGGAACTGCGTGCGTTATACAGGCAGTATCTGCCTCAGCCGCTGGTTGGATCGCCGAACTCGAGAATGTCGGTGAGCCCAGTCCACCACAAGGCGAGTGAAGGTGGTGATACCACTGGTCCCGATGGTGCTACACTGATGGAGTATTATGAGTGCCGACGTTTGTTCGCAGACGGTGGCGTGCGACTCAGTGGCGGCCAATTGGATCTGTTGCTCCAGCAGATCCGCCACGCGCAACGTCGAGCCACGATTCCAAAAGAGCTCGAAGACACGCCAGCGGTGCCTGAGGTGCAGTTGACTGATCCCGTGACGCTCGCGGCGTCGATGCCCGAAGTTCTTCCTCCTGTTCGATTGCTGCTTTTCCGAGAGTTTGTCGAGCTGCTCGTGCGACTGGCTCACCACCAAGCCCATCCAAAGGGCGACGATGACGATGAAGATGTCAGTGGAGTGCCAGGACCATCAGTTGCGGAGACCTTCGTCGCCTTTTACGAGCAGCTAACTCGGGATCGCCAGCGGATAGGCAAAAGCTTCGAGCCAGTGACCACGCCACTGCATCAGCTCTACACCAAAGAGCTCCACAGTGTGTACCAGAAGCACCACAGTGCCTTCCAGAAGCTCTTCGTTGCGTGCAGACGTCGCGCTGGAACCAGCAAAACACAGGAGCCGGAGGAGACCAATGAGGACGAAGATCTCCACAAAAGTCCTGAGACCGTGAAGATCAAAGAGATGCTCGTGCTTCTCCAGGATCAATCGCTCGTGATATCGCCGTCGTTCCGTATTCGCCACGCCATTGTTGCACTGGAGAATGTGTTCGCGTCCGAGGAAGACAAAGGCGTGGACCCATTCTTCGTGGACACAGCGTTGGTGTTCACCGACTTCCTGGACGCACTGGCTGTTCTTCTTCTAGCGAAGCAGTCGCAGGATGCTGGGCAGCAAGAAACGCCGGCAGCTGCGGTTCCGTTGTTTGCGCTTGTTGATGAGCTGGCGCACGCGATTCCTGTTGGGATGTAGGTCATCAGTCGCGCACAAGCACAAGCGAATGGCAGCCATCACCATTCAAACGACGATCTATTCCCACTGCACCTGCACAATCGTGATGGTGTTTGTGTGTTTTCCCTCTCTAGTAGACGCCGCCGGCCTTACCCATGACCTGGGCGAAGCGCGAAGGCAGACTCACGGCCTGATGGTCGTCGAACGTCGCCTCAAAAACGTCGCCATCATAAGCGTAGCGCACGTAGCTACAAAACAAGAAACTTGGTCAGTAAATGCACAAATATCCCCTGACATATCCGTTGGGTCTACGTACAGTTGTGGCGTGCTGGATGAGGCGTTCGCGCTGTCCTGGCCGGCGCATGGGTTGTAGAAGCCTAGAAGACTGGCCTTCGAGGCTCCGCCTGGAAGCGTCAGCGTCGAGTCCTGGACGAAAAATTGCATTGGCACGGTCACTTCGACCCACTGCTGCGCTAGCACAGACTCATCCTGGTCACTATCTGCGTCCGAGCCCACCGTCGCGACAGGCGCTGTCTCTGGAGATGCCGATGCAGCTGCGTCGTTGTTATCCTCGTCATCCAGGTGGGCTGCGGCGTGTGCTGGCTCAAAGGCGCGATCCGTCGGGTCTGGGTTGGTCGGGTCCTTGCCGTATCTTGCGAGTAGCACCACGAGACCCTTGTTGTCCCGCTTGGCCTGTTCAGCCTCAGTCTTCTCTCGCGCACAGGACACCATGAGTTGCTGCTGGGCGAGCGCTGAGCGACGCGCAGAGCTCAGGTAGTGGCGACGCATCTCGCGCTTCTGCTCTAGCTCACGACGACGCTGGCGTTCCTGAGCAGGTTTGATGAGCTGCGTGACCACAGCGGAGATCACGAACGGCGTCGTCGCCGCGACAAACGTCGAGAACGCCGACTGCGCCGAGTACGGCGACAGGAAAATAGGCATCACGAAGCGCACCGAGCCGCGTGTGAAGCCCACGCGGAGCGTGACACCAGCCTTGGCCAGCAGTACGCCCATCGCCACGCGCGTACGGTTCGAGATCTCCTTGCTTCCCCCCAGGCCAAGCGAAAGACCCGTGATGAGATTGCCGCGAATCGAGGTCTTGATCGTCATCGCGGCCTTCTCCAGCGTACGACGGAACTGCAGCGCGAGGTTCGGACCGCCGCGACCGACGGCGAGAGCCACCGAGTTGTGGGCGTTCTGCGTGTCGTTGCTGAGCGACGCCGAGATTCCGTCGCGCGTGCTGTACATCATCGCACCGTGGAGCTGCGGCAGCAGCAACTGGTTCACGCCGAACGACATGTCGAGTCCGTGGGAGCCGATCTCTGGGATCCACATGACAACCGTGTACGGCGAGATGGGCTGCGAGACCTGGCAGTGGAGCTTTGGCGTCCATCCGAGCTCCGAGTACAACGCGACGGACGGGATGCTCGGGTCGTTGGACGAGTACTCGAGCCGCGTGGTGAAGCTGCCCATACCCAGGCCCTGCTTGTCGTACATGAAGCCACCCAGCGTGAGCTTGGTGGACCGAGAGAGCGGGAAGGTCGTGCGCTGGTGGATCGTCATGTCCGTGCGCTCCACGAGCCGGCGGTCGCCCCGCAGCAGCGAGCGCAGGCCGCGCATGGGCGCGTGCACGAAGTCGGACGCGTCCACGCTCATGCTCATCTCGCTGAACGACGAGAACTGCGCCTCAAGGGCCTGCTGGTTCAGGCGGCGCAGCACCTGCTCCACTTGGCGCTGAGCGTCGTCGCTGCCCTTGAGATGCAGTCCGACGACGTGCTGCAGCGCGTCGCTCTGGTCCAGCGCCGTGACACCGCGCTCGCCGTAGATGTCGTACACGTGGCGCGTCATCGGGTCGCTCAGCACCTTGTACGCGCGGTCCAAAACAGGGTACTGCGTGTTGGCCACGGCGATGAGCGCCGGGTCGTTGCGTTTGCGCAGGCGGTCGGGATGGAACTCGCGCGACAGCGCCATGAAGCGCGCGCGGATCTCCTCAGCTGATGCATCACGAGCTACACCCAATAGCGCGTAGTAGTCGCGCTCGAATTGGCGCCAGTACTCGGCGTCCTCCTCGCCCATAGAGCCAGGCGCAGACGACATCTTCCCCCAATAATTATTGGTGAACTCGTCGCGTTTCCGGATGCGAATGATGTGGATGGAATGGTGGCGATCAGGTACCAGTTAAATACGGTACAGTGTACCATATGATCGGTACACCTACAGTTCGAAGATTAAAGCCCCACTCTTTTGGTGGAAGGGGGTACTATAAAAGCGCCAACGTTTTGGCACGGCTGAAAAAGCGAAAGCACGGGGCCGAATTGGCTGGGGAGACGACGACGATGCCGAGCGTTCGCGAGGACTGCGAGGTGTATCTGCACGAGCACCGCTTCCTGGTGACGAAGCTGCTCGAGTCGCTGAGCTCAGCGACTCTGTGAGTACCATTTCCACGCGTTTCTCGACGTTTTTAGCCCCCTAGAGACGCTAAACCGTGACGATTTGGTGATCCCATAGACCGCCGTCAACGATCACAGGCGCGCGCCTGCGGACAGTCAATGACACGTTCCACAAGGTGCTGGAGAAGGACCGCGACTTGTTGTCAGCCGTGAAGAAGCGTACGTCGCGTTGTCTTGTCGGAAGGATTGAAAGTGGAGGTCTTACGGTGGTGTTATGTTGGTTTTTAGTGGTCCAACACCAAGTCGCGCAGAAGGAATTGCAGCGAATTGAAGGCCAAATCCAGCAGAAGAAGCAGCAGGTCGTAGCCTATGCAGCGCAGCTAAGACGCTCGCAGGAAGACGTCGCCAGTGTGCTCAAGAAACACTCGCGCGTGCTCGCGCAGGCCAAGCAGAAGACCAAAGGTAAGTCGTTTTTAGTCGGAGGGCTTTATGGGAACATGCTTCGCTAACGATATGTATTGGTGGTTGGCTAGTGCTGTTAGATCCACAGGAAGTCGTCGCGTACTCGCATCGCATCGCCGGCACGACGTCCGCGCCGAAGGAATGGCGACCAGGGGTACGTTTCGATTTTAATTGGGATTTTTGTCTCGTTTACGGCTCGTTTGGACTGATTTTGAAACTTTTCGTGCAGTTTCCGATGTTTGGCTTCATGCCACCAGCACCACAGGAGCACATGATGCGTGCGGGCGTGCTCAGTCGCGGCGTTGTGGACGAGATCGTGACCCACGAGTCAGAGAACCAGGCGTCTGTGGGCTATTCCGCAACCAACGCGCGTGCCAAGGACTCTCAGGACGAAGAAGGCGGTGCGACTAACATCAACGGCATTCCCATCGGCCTGGGGGCTACAGAGGCGGGCATCCGCAACCAAATGCCGGCTGGCTGGAAGCCCGGAGACCCTGTGGATCTGCCGCTTGAAGCACTGCTCCACTACATGGGCCGCAGCTCACTAGCAGTACGTTCACGGACATTGTGCATGGATCTCGCTCTACTATGTGTGTGAGTTGCTAATGATCGGTTGACCTGTTTTTAGGAACATGGTATTACACTGCCCGAGTCGTGGAAGACGGGCGATCCACTGCCGGCTGAGGCTATGGAGATGCTGAGAAAGAAGTTCAAGTTGCCCGAGAAGCGAACAGCGCTGTACGACGACGAGGTTGTGGACGACGTGGAGTCGCTGCGGAAGAAGCGCCGTCTGGACAACGGTGACGAGGCGTCGGACGCCAAGGACACGGCTGACGATGACAGCTCGAGCGAAAGCGAGAGCAGTGACAGCAGCGACTCGGACCGCGAGACGACGAAGAAGGTCACGCTGAGTCTCTCGGACAGTGATGACGATGACAGTGACGACGACAGCGATTAACTCGTCATCAAAGCCGACAGATTCCAGCAAGACGTACACAGAGAGACAAGAAGATCCTGCACGAATGGAACATGGTGATGCACAAAATGGAGAGAGAATGGCTTGGCGTTTGTATACGTTCCGGGTGTGTTTCTGTAGGTGCGACAAGACCAAGACTTGGTCATGTTAAGCAATACTGCCACGCCTGTATCAGAACGCCAAAGTCCATGAGTAACCAGCCAGTCACCTTCACTCCGTTCAAGATCGGATACGCGGTGAGTATTCTGGTCGCACCATTAGTGATTGGTTGGGCTAAATCCATCACCCCAGATTGCGTCGAATCGTCGGAGCTGTGAGCTATCTATTCGTAGCCGAGGGTGCACCAGCGCCCAAAGAGCAACCCAGCCAACGTCTCGAGTTAAAGGCGTCCTGGTCGGAGGCTCGTTTGGCTTTGGCTACGCTCTGATCCCGTTGTGTCGCTGTTGGTGGGTGGTACTCACAGACTCCTTCCTTCACAGACCAGTACGCCTTTGCAGCTCACTTGGGTGACGCATTTCCGCTTTTCGCAAGCGGAACTACGAAGCCCCTTGATCGCCAAGCTATCTATCAACTTAACTACTCACCATGGCACTTCGCAAGGGCTCGATCGTCAAGGTGCGACAGCAAGATCTCGTGGCGGCGCAGAATGTCGTCTCGCCTAAGGGTATCGCCACGAAGACGCCTGGCTCAGGCATGTCACCGGCTAAGGTCGGTATGAGCGACCACAACCTGGCGCTGCAGCGTCGACGACTGTCGGTCGTGAGCGATAACAAGCTCGTGGAAGGCATGGCCCAGGTGTCAACGCAGGAGATCGAGTACGTCGAGGACGGGTCCAGTGCAGTCGCAGCGTATGCCGGGCTGTCGAAGAAAGGCTACGCGCCGTATAATCCTCGCAAGAAGAACCAGGACTCGATGATCATCAAGCACGACCCTGAGTCCAAGTCGCTACTGCTCTGCGTGTTTGATGGCCACGGAGAGGCGGGCGACTCAGTCTCGATCACGATCCGCGACAAGTTCCCTGGTGAGTTGTTCAAGCACGCGAAGTTTGGAAGCACCGGCGACCTGAACGTGGACGCTGAAGGCATCAAGGTGGCGATCGCAGAGGCGCTGCACCACGTGGAGAAGGACGTACTTCGCGACCCAGCCATCGACACGGAGTTCAGTGGCACGACGGCCGTCGTGGTCGTGATCCGTGAGAACCTCGTGGTCGTGGGCAACGTCGGCGACTCGCGTATCACCCGAGGCTACGTGAGCACAGGCTCGGACGGCACGCCGCGTGTCGCCTGTGCCGGCCTCTCGGTCGACCACAAGCCCGACGCGCCGCCTGAGAAGGCACGCATCCTCGCCAGTGGTGGTCGTGTGTTCGCCGTCGAGTACGACGACGGCATTGATGGTCCGCCGCGTGTGTGGCTGGGCCACATGGACGTGCCCGGCTTGGCCATGTCGCGGTCGCTTGGTGATGCTGTGGCCCACACGGCCGGCGTGATCAGTGAGCCCGAGTTCTTTACGCGGCTGCTGGACGACAACGATCGGTGTCTCGTGATTGCGACAGACGGACTGTGGGAGTTTATGTCGAATGAAGAAGTGATCGACATCACGATGGCCCAGAAAGACCCAAAGGTTGCTGTGGATCTGCTCATCATGGAGGCCAACCGACGGTGGATGAAGGAGGAGCAGGTGATTGACGACACGACGGTGATCGTCGCGTACGTCAACATCCAGGAGATGAACGTGCCGCCTACAGTCGCGGACAATGGCTCCGGAAGTGGCAGCGGAGGCGCGGCTCCGCCAGCCCCGACGTCCACAGGCACCCCGCCTGCAGTAGCCGCAACTACAACCACGGCCAGCGCAGCCACCCCGTCGACGACGGCATTGCCAGGGACAGCAGCGGCTTCTACACCAACAGCAGCAACGCCCGCAGAAGGAACTGCGCCTGTGGCGGCTATCACACCGCCAGTGGCGACGGTCGCACCGTCTACAGGCTCAACGGCCAGCATCTAGGAAGGATATTGCGTCCCCACGTGCAATCCACCCAAACATCCATCACTATAAACCAAATGAAACTACTGCCTTGAGAAAAACATTGCCTTGTGAGAGATCAGTCACGAACGTGTATCTGGCATTTCGGCTGCCGAAGGCTGAAGCTATTCGTCCTACAGTCTTGTAGCAGTGTTGTATCGGTCACGATGCGTGCAAAATGATCGCGCTGCACCGCTTGCCTGTGTTTTTGGGCCTGCAAGAGGAAGACACGTGGGAAGAAGAATGCCAGGAAACGAGGGCCGTTTGGATGGGAAGCACTCAGTTCACGATTTCTGCCTCATACTACGTAGTATGCCAGTACAAACGCATCGATCCACGGTGGGATCAAGACCGACCCATCGTTCGACGGCCTCGCAACCAGAAAGGCTGCAAATAGCTTCGGGAAATGGATACATCTGCGACATGAGCGAAATGGGTTCAATCCTTAACTTCGTCTAAAGTACGGTTTCGAAAAAAAGGCGATCACCATCACCGAGAGCTTCCTTCGTCCATTCTCACACAATTCTCACAGAAATAAAGCAAGAAGAAGACGAAGCGGACGGCGGGTTCTCAAGCTGCAAGTACGAGTACGAGTTGAACGAGCGAGAGCGAGAGCGCCGTCGCTTCAGGGCTCTCGAGACCCAGCGTGTGGTGAGCTGCCATACTGGGACGAGCGTCTTCTGGCGCTTCTCCCACTGTTGCATTCTCGCGACACAAGTTGTTTTCCCATGCATTCTCTCACCACATTTCCGTCTCACCCGACCACATTTTGTCAATCGGGGAGCTTTTTGTCAAAGAGGTCGGGTTACCTTCCACATTTTGACAAAAACCACTTGGCTCGAGATTCTTCTGCAGAGGCTGCTAAGTGCGATAGAGACCAATCACTAAGTACGTGTATCCATTTAGTAGCTCACATGTCGCAGCATGGGTACGCTCCAGAAACAGTACATACTGCGCTGGACGCGGCTTCCGCTGACGTACTTTCTTGACCCATCCATCAAACCGGCAGACCCTTCCCAGATTTCTAGAATGGCTTCCACCTCTTAGTCAGAAAGCAGCTCCTCCATTTTTCCGGAGCTCATTCTCCGACCTGCTTCTTCTCGCGCAGGACGAATATGCCTCTTCATCCGCAGCGAGCGACGCCCAGGCTTGACCGGTTGTACGGGCCGTGAGTGGCCCTGGCTGGGTTCTCGGTCTCTGGAAGGCGAGTTCGAGTCGTGGACGAGTGGAGATTGGCGCGTATGGGCGAGAATGGTCCAGTGTATCCAGTGTTTCGCGTTGTTGCAGCCATTTCCGAGTTGCTGCCGTCCGTTTCCAGCTTCG
This sequence comes from Pythium coloratum, assembly GCA_023337545.1. NCBI lineage: Eukaryota > Oomycota > Peronosporomycetes > Pythiales > Pythiaceae > Pythium > Pythium coloratum. Next base: position 972 of record JAADXE010000546.1, on the reverse strand, counting down.
AGTACTTCGACTACTTCTACGAGTGGCGTGTGCCTGTGGGCTCCCGAGATCCAGCGTGTAGTGAGCTGCCGCACTGGGACGAGCGTCTGCTGGCGCTTCTCCGACTGTGTGTGGCTGAGCCGGTTGAGTTTCGTGGCGTTCGCGTCGGTGCGCAGGCGACGCCACCGACGGATCCCGCATCCCGCATCCAGATCGAGTCAAATCCCGTCCAGTGGCATCATTTTCGTCCTCATCCAGCCCCAGATCAATCGGACAGTGAGTAAGAACAGGATGAACATTGAAGTTGTTGGATGAGGTCGATTCGCGACGCAGCAAGCCGCCACTGATGGACTTGTGATGACGGGTTTGTAAGTGGAATCTAATTCAAATACATGTACGGATTTCCCAATAGTTGCTTGCAAAATGCTCGATAAGTGTCCGCTGCATGTTGACTTTATCCTAATGAGCCGGAACGATACGCACTTGGAATTCCTTGTTGCAGATTGCACTTCGCCGTTCACAGCCACATCGAGTGAGACTTTGAGCCAACCAAGAAGTACTAGTACGGGCCCTGTGACGTGGAGGATGGACCGGCGTAGTCCACTTAGACCTACGGGCGGAATACCTCGGTGGTCAGAGAAGGCTCGTCATCAAAGAGTGCACCACTAGGGGGCTGGGGTCGGGAGAGAAGCACCCCATACAAGGTCCCCACACGTGGTTATTATTAGAACGCACACTTCTCGTACTCTTCTGTTTTGCAGCTTCTTGTTGGTGCGCCATGGCTTGGCGGCGATCTCTGTTTCAGCAGCTCATACTTATTCCTTGACATCGAGAGAAGCGTTTCGAGCTATCAGCTCCCGTGCAATATCGAGCAGGCTAAAGAAGCGCGCGTAGTGCAGAGGAGTCTCGCCTCGCTAGTGATGCTACATAACGAGATCAGTCATAACATCGGCTATCGTAGTGTAGTATATATCCGACACGCACCTCGTTCGT
>JAADXE010000545.1:0-21618 GCA_023337545.1 Pythium coloratum | reverse complement strand
GGCGTACTGCACGCTGCTGCTGAGCAAGAAAAGCAGCACAGAAGGAGAGGAAAGTGGTGGCGGTGCAGGGGCAGGAGCCAGTCCATCCAGATAGCTGCCTACTGAATGGTCTAAGAAAGTGAAGCCATTCCGTAGCAACCTATCTTCCTACTCACTTCCGTGGACGCTGTTACGAGTGTTCCTTTGATGAATATGCAGCAGGGAACAGCAAGAACACTCCACTATAGTGCCAAGCTCCGTACACTCGCGTCCGTGAGCACATGAGCTTGTTGATTTTTTTGCTCGACTGCAAGACGCAGATGGTGGTCATGGAATGGCTACACTGGAGGGGGGCACAATTTTAATAGTGCCCCCTCGTTCAGGCTTTCAAATCCCAGACGCCACAAGGAAGATGATGGAACTCAAGGAGATCGTGGCGGAACTCGCGCGTATTTCACCGCGGCTGAACGCCTATGAGCCGCAGGACCCGACGTGGCAGCAGGTACGCTATTGCCTTGTGTGGAAGTGGTAAAGTTCCATGCGAGAATGGCTGCGTAACGATGGCGAGTGACGCATGGAATTCGATGTTTTTTCGTAGGCGGAAACCCGCGCGTTGGCCATCCGCGAGCAGGTCCGCGTGCTGCTGTCGACGCCCGAGGGTATCCAGAAGCTGCGCGAGAGCGATGCGCTGCAGGACATGAAGCGGCTCGTGCCAGCGGTGCGTGTGGACTTCATACTGTGGCTGCCGAACACGTGCGAATGGCTACTGACGCACTTTTAACAGGCCGTGCGCGACGAGATCTCGGAGCTCCACGTGGCCGACTTCGTGCTCGGCATGCTGTTCGTGCAGCCGTACATGGCGTTTGAAGAGACCTACAGGGGTTTCGGGCCGGAATACGGCAAGGAGCTGAGCAAGGAGGCGCGCGAGAGCTCCAACAACATCAAGTCGTCCTTCGTGAGAACTTCCCTGTTTGAATTGACTAGATAGAATTCAAGTATCCTGACTAGGGACCTGACTGGCTGTATATGACTAGATCTACGGCGAGATCCTGTTCTTCCCTTTTGCGGAGGCGATCCGCTACGTCGCGCCGGAGCTTCCGGACCACGCCATCTTCTACGATCTCGTGCGTGTTGCTTCCATATCTATATGGACGCACTGTCTAATGTTGCGCGTGTGACTGTGTGATGACTGCAGGGCTCTGGCACGGGCAAGGCCGTGGTGGCAGCGTCGCTCGTGCATCCGTTCGACCAGGCGATCGGCATTGAGGCGTTGCAGCCGCTCGTGACCTGCGCGGAAAAGCGACTCGCGAGTCTGCTCAAGCGCCAGTCGGCGGCCAAGAAGCCGACCACGGACATCGACTTCATCTGCGGCGATCTGCTGGTCAAGTCGTGGGCTGATGGTGACGTCGTGTTCTGCCACGGAACCTGCTTCAACGACAAGTACGGACTCTTGTTGGCTGCGTGATGTGGACGTTTGGCTGAGGATGATTGTGTCTGGTAGGGAGTGGAGCCAGATCTCGCTGGCGGCCGAGAAGCTCAAGCAGGGCGCGTTCTTCCTGTCGACGTCGCACGTGATCCAGTCGGCGCTGTTCGAAGTCGTCAAGAGCTACAACTTCCGCATGAGCTGGGGCACCGCCACGCTCTACGTCCACGTGAGTATCTGTCTTGGGGTCTCTTTGGGATCGTGTTACTTGGATGCTTATCATCACTGTCTTTGTCGTGCTACAGCGCCGTCGTCGCATCGGCCGGTGGGCGGCTCAGATGCTGCGTGGCGGCCGCGCCACTCGCACGGATCTCCTCGAGCAGCGCGAGCAACAAGAGCAAAAGACACAGTGCGACGCCAAGAGCAGTGAGGTGCGCGAATGAAGGAATAGACAGCTAACGCCAGTCGTGAATAGTGAATACAATGTAGTAGAATATGACACAGCGAGCCACCGTCGGCGTCTATTTGCCCTTTTGCTGGGCCAGCTTCTTGTGGCGCTTCTTGACGTGCTTGGGGATCTTGGTCTCGCGCTTGACCTTCTTCTTCTCCTTGGCCTCCTGCTTGCGGGCCTTCTTGCCCGACTTCTCCTCCTCCCGCAGCTTCTCGCGCTCCAGTCGCTTCTCCTCCTTGAACTGCGCGCGCTGCTCCGGCGTGAGTCGTGCGCGCCCCGTGAGCTCATCATCGTCCGACTCGTCGTCGTCGTCGTCATAGTCCGAGTCGTCGTCCTCCTCCTCATCCTCGTCGTCCTTCTCCTCGTCGTCATTGTCCTCGTCGCTGTCGTCCTCCTTGTCGTCCTCCTCATCGTCATCGTCGTCGCTTTCGTTGTCCTCCACGCCCTCCAGCTCCTCTGGCTTGAGGATGTCCATGAGTCGCGGCCCGCGCGTGCTCGGCGTGACCTCGAGTCGGTTGATGGCGTTCACCAGCGCCTGCTCCATGCGGCCTTCCATGTAGTCCATCTGCTCGCGCTCCGAGTGCAGCACTTCGCCCAGCGACCGCGGGATGAACGTGCTCATGAACACGGCGTCATCCACCTGCTCCGCGTGCGAGCGCAGCACGGGGCGGTCGGCGATCCGCTCCTGCACGTTGTCCAAGTAGTCGTCCACCTCGTCGTCCTCCAGTCGCGGGTCCGTCACGAACTCGAACAGCTCCTGGGTCGTCATGGTCGTCAGTCCGCCGTACTTGGTGAAGTAGTCGTTCACGTTCTTACAGTCCTTACGCAGGAAATCCGCGGCGCTCGGGTGTTCGTGCTCCACGGACTGGGACACGTCGATGAAAAAGAGCTTGCTCTGGTAGTACAGGATGTTGTACTCGCTCAGATCGCCGTGCACGAGCTTACACTTCTGGAACATCGTGCGCATCATCTTGACACACGACAAGTAGCACTCGCGGTACCGCAGATCGCTGAGCTTGGCGTCCTTGAGCCGCGGCGCCGCCCACGTGTCCTTGCCGATGAAATCCATGAGCAGCACGTGCGAGCGGAGCATGATGGGCGCCGGGCAGTCGATGCCGGCGTCGCTCAGCCGCCGCAAGTTGCGCATCTCCTTCTCGGCCCACAGCTTGACCATCTTGCGCGGGTTGCTCTTGCTGTAGCCGTTGCGGAAGCGGAACTCGCCCGAGACGTACTTCTCACGGTCCTTGAACACCAGGATCGACGTCTTGTAGACCTTGATGGCTCCTTCGCGGCCGTCGGCCAGGCGCGCGTGGTACACGTTGGCCTCCTTACCCGTGCTCAGACAGCCGTTGATCTCGCTCACCACGCCCTGGTTCAGCATTTTGTACAGGATCATACGCGTGCGCGGGTCCAGCACCTGCTCCACAGTCGCGCGGTCGTCACGACCCGTGTGTTTGGTGCGGCCGCTCTCGCCATTGCGCAGCGAGCGCTGGAGCTGGTTCTCCGCGACCTTCGAGAGCCGGAAGTCGTCTTCGTCCGCCATTGCGTCTCTAGTTGATACACGAAGCAGATGCGCGAGAAGATGCACAGAGATCGAGAGCGTTCGCCTGGAAACGAGGAGCTCTTTTTCGTTTGCCTTTTCGTGGTGGGTTGATGATCAAGACCAACCAAGTTTGATGCGCGTACCGACGCGAAAACCGGTCTGATACCGACAAATGAATTGTGGAAGATGGAAATGAATTGTTAGGTGAATCCGTGCGATTCAATTTCTTTGAGTTTGAACTGGTGCAAGTGGAGAGGCAAATAAAGGCGGCAACTGAAATGGACGACGACAAGGCGCGCGCGTACGCGGAGCTGGCGACCAAGATGACGGAGCTGCATGCGTCGGTGGCGCTGCTGGCGCGTAACGTGGAGAAGATGGCGCGCACAGACGCCGAGGTCACGGAGATGACGAAGATCTTCCACGGCGTGTGAGTGAAACTGCGATGTGAGAGATAGAATGGAGGTGACGCAACTGACCGTGGTGTCCATGTGCAGGTTCAAGAACGCGGCGCAGAAGACGTCGTATCGCGAGCACTAGTGTGGGGCGTATTTATCTATGGTAAACGAATGGGATGGTGGCGTTTGGACAAGTCCACCCTCCCTCCGTTGCGATTCATATCTGACTGCTCTTTGGGCTACTTGGTGATTGCGCATTATGAGCTTGGAGAACGACTCGTGCGTTGGAGCAAACTCACTTTGAACTCGACAACCAGAGCGCCAATGCGCCAACGTAGACGTCACTCTAAATAAACTCACGCTGCTGCGCTTGACTCAGCGGATGCATGAGTACGCCCAGAACTGCTCCGTGGAGGCCTCTGGTATGGACCGATCCAGCGCGTTCTGCTCGCGCGGCGCGTAGATTTTGACTTGACGGATATGTGTGTCGCGTCCGTTCTGGTGCATCGCGACGATCGCGATCTGCAGGAAGAACGTGCGCAGTGGACTCTGCTCAGACATCACGGCGCATCCGCATGAGCCCTTCGATCTACAACTACCCGAGTATCACCCACGGTTAGCTACTGTACGCACCTCGGAATCGTCTGGACTCGGGAGTGGGATGGTGATCCATCCATTAGGCTCGACAATGCTCTGCGCCAGGATCTCCTTCAGGTCGTGTACCGTGGAGCCGGCGCGGATGGACAGCGTGCGCGGCGTGTAGCTCTCGTCCAGCTTGTGGTCCAGGTACAGCGCCACCTCCTTGATCGTCATCTTCTTGAAGAACTGGATGTTGATCAGGTGTGGCTGGCTGCCGTCCGACTGCCAGTACGTGTCCACGTTGTCTACCCGCATACAGGAAGGAGCAGACGATTGATGAGCTCATTCATCCAACTCAATATCCGACCGTTACAAGCAGTAGCAACGCACTGTCACGCAGCTGGTCCACGCCGTTGCCTGGCTTGGCGCTCGATAGCGACCACACCGCCTCGTCGCCGATCTCGCGCCGCGCGTCGTCGTCCGACGGCGTCGCCGACTGCGCCAGCATCTCCATTTTTGTTTGATGACGATTGGGAATGAATGACGTCCCCTCAAGTCGCAACTGTAGGATCCATGTGATTCAAACATCTGACCGGTGTTTTAAACACTCGTGAGGGGGTGGTTCAAATGTACTGGACAGGACAGAATACTGCGAACGCGTGTTGAAGGCGGGAAGGCGACGGCGACGATGGAGACGTCGAATGATGCGCTTCAGGACCAGGAGCTCCACGCGCTGATCGTGGAGCATGCAGAGCAGCACGCGAACCAGTCGATCGACAGCGCTAGAGTCGAAGCGTCGCAGGAGTATGCCGCTAAAGCGCTTCCGCTAGAAGCGGACGGAGGCGACGCTGCAGCGGCGATGGCCAGTCGTTCTTTCGGCGAGCTCCAGCTCATGGACGCGTCCACGATGGCGCTGTCTGTCGCGGATCTGGACCACGCGAGCGACCACTTCCTCGCGTCTGGGCTGGCGAATGCCGCTGCGATTCTGGATCTCTCCAAGCTGCAGCCTGAGGTGCTCCAGTGGATGGAACAGTGCCGCGTGGCCAACGGAGGTACGTGTGTGTGACGGAATTCTTAGGACATGGAGAATCAATTGGCGCTGATATTGAATGGCTTGGCTCAACACAGGAATCACAGCATCGGAGGACGACGTGTTGTACTATTTCGACACGAAATACCCGGAACTGCTGCAGCCAGAGGCCAACGCGCGGGTGTTCGAGTGGCTCCACGGCTTCTTCTCGGCGCTGGCGACCACTGTCGCGTCCATGCGTTTTTCCAGGGAGGTCAAGTTCATGGCGCTGCGCACGCTCAGTAACTCGCCGGAAGCTACACAGACGCTGGTAGCAGAGCTGGGGCTCAAGAGCCCGACGACGCTGCAGTTCTGGAAGTACGAGCACGCCAAGTTCGTGGCGTCTACGGCGACGACGACGGCGACCAGAGCGACGCCAACGCAGCAGCCACCACAGCCTGCAGTCAAGCGACGCTCGGTGTTTCTCCACGAGAAAGAACTGGTCGAGTGGCTGCTCTCACACAAGCACACACCGATCACGAACCACGACATCGTCACGCATCTGCAGACCCACTACCCGGACTTCGTCCAGGGCCGTCCGACGGCGTCCATCTCCGTCTGGGTCGCTCGCTTCCTGAAGCGGAATCTTCCCAGCGAAAGCAGCGGCTTGTTGACTGGTCTGAGCGACCACGAGGACTTGGGCTCGGCATCTGACGGTGGCAAAGACGCTCAGGACGAAGACTCGCAGGAGCTGGTCGATGGTGACGGCTCCAACCCACGCAAGCGTCGCCCGAAACGCAAGTCGCCGAACGGCTACGTGCTCCACTCGAACGAGTTCAAGCTCAACGCGTTGAAGCTGCTGGACGAAGGCAAGACGATCAGCGAGGTGGCCGAGGAGCTGGGCATCAAGTGCCCCAACACGCTCGTGTACTGGAACAGCATCCGCGACAAGCTGGCGGTCGCCGACAAGAAGCGGTTCCGACTGGCTGGAGGAGGCCGCCGCAGCACGTGTACTTTCGAAGACGTGCTCATGAGCTGGGTCAGCGATCGCCACCAGAAGGGGCTCGGTAAGTGGAGCTTCGCAAGTTGTCCGCAGGGCTCGGAGGGATTCCTGACATTCTGTTTTGTGAATTTTAGGAACCGACGTCAAGGCCGTGCTGGACTACATGCGCGAGTTCCATTCGACTTTCACGGACGGCAAGAAAGAGCCGACGCTGCGTAAGTGGATCTTGCGGTTCTTCAAGCGTTGGCGCCAGCCTTCCGTGTCCACGGGTGCAGCTCCGGACGATGAGCTCGACAAGACCACGGGTATTCTCGTGTAGACTGTGGATGCGGATAGTGACATTTTGTGCAGTCAGTATAGCGAGAGGTTACGTTCTTGAGGGTTTAATCCCCCATGGGGCAGTACACATTTCGGTTGCAGTTTGAGGGTTGAAGACGGAAGGAAGCCACAGAGATCCGCACGAGACGGCGGCGAATGGCGGCGATGGCGACGAATATGGCGATGCTAGCGACCCCTACAGCACCACAACCAAGCCTCACAGGTAACCATAATGACGTAGATGATCTACCTGGTGTCACAGTGGCGGAAAACGCGGAGGAAGCGGAGCAGGAGGACGACGAGTCGGCGTGTGGCAACCGCAAGTTCTTCACGGAGCGCGAGCAAGTGGTGGCGTTACTGACCGAGATGGTGGGCGCCACTTTCGCCAGTGACGATAGCGACGTGGACGAGGACTTCCAGCGCAAGCACAAGACTGTCACCACCATCGTACGTGTGGTTTTCAGCGGTTTTCAGGCTCATTTTGAACTGAAATGGTCGTCGTGCTGTGCTGTAGCTGGACCGGTACTTGGAGCAGTCGCACTTGCTGGACGCGTACCTGCGTGAGCTGCTGGCGCCGCTGCTGGCGGAGATCCAGCGTGTGATTTGGCGTGTGGCGGAAGCACGGCAGACCCAAGGCTCAGCGGCGTTCCCGTTCCAGCTCTACAAGAACCCCAAGCTTCACGCGCTTTTCCAGCTCATTTACGCGCTGTGCAAAGTGCGCGGCTTCAAGACCGTGGTCAAGCTGCTGCCGCACGAAGTGAGCGACCTGGAGCCGACGCTGCTGCTGCTGCAGTCGCAGGACCGCAGCGACCACGGCGCGTGGGAGACGCGCTACGTGCTGCTGCTGTGGCTGTCCATGCTCTGCCTCGTGCCCTTCGACCTCAACACCATCGACTCGTCGGCCAGCAGCTCGCTCGTCGCCAACATCCTCACGCTGTGCAAAGGCTACTTGGCGGACGCCGGCGCCACGCAGCTCGCGGCCGCCGTGTGTCTCGCGCGGCTGCTCAGTCGTCCGGACATGGAGAGCCACCACTTGGAGCGGTTCCTGAGCTGGGCGGACGGAGAGCTACGCACGGCCGTGGCCGTCGTCACGCAGCAGGAAGGCCACGCCGCCACCAACTGGCGCGTGCAGCAGTTCAAGGTCACGGGCGTGATGCGGTGTCTGGCGTATCTGGCGAAGCACTCGCCGCGTGACAAGTACATCACGGCCAGCCGCATCTACTTGGACAGCGTGCTGCAGCTCGTGAACGCGCTCACGAACGACGAAGGCGACCAGGTCAACAGCAGCACGCTGCACCGTAAGCTCAGCGTCAAGCTCGTGCAGCGACTCGGACTTCTGTATCTGCCGCCGCGCGTCCAGTCGTGGCGATACCAACGCGGTCTGCGGTCGCTGGAGATGAACATGCAGCGCAGCGGACTCACGTCGTCGACTGTCCAGGCGTCGCAGGCGAAACCAACGGAAGGAAACGCCCAGGAAGAGGACGAAGACTTCGAGTTTGAGTGCGTGGAGGAGCTGGAGCAGATCGTGGACGTGCTGCTGTGTGGCCTTCGAGACAAGGACACGGTCGTGCGGTGGTCGGCAGCCAAGGGCATCGGCCGAATCACAGGCCGACTGCCCTTCGAGTACGGGGACGACGTCGTGCAGTCCGTGCTGGAGTTGTTCGTGGCGACGGAGAGTGAGGGCGCGTGGCACGGAGCGAGTCTTGCGCTGGCGGAGCTGGCGCGTCGAGGCGTGTTGCTGCCTCGGCGTCTCACAGAGGCCGTGGACTGCGTGGCCCGAGCACTGCAGTACGACATCCGACGTGGTGCCCACAGTATCGGAGCTCACGTGCGAGACGCAGCGTGCTATTCGTGCTGGTCGTTTGCGCGCGCCTACGAGCCGATGCTTCTGCTGCCGCACTTGGAGAAGACCCTGGCATCAGCGATGCTCATCAACTGCGTGTTCGACCGTGAGCTCAACTGCCGACGCGCAGCCTCAGCGGCGTTTCAGGAGAATGTCGGCCGCCAAGGACGCTCGAATTTCCCCCACGGCATCGAGTTATTAACCAGAGCCGACTACTTCAGCGTCGCCAACATCCGCCACGCGTTCCTGGACGTGAGCGTGTTCATCGCCAAGTTCCCAGAGTACCGCTACGCACTGCTGGACCACCTTCTGACCCGGAAGATCGTCCACTGGGACGCTAACATCCGACTTCTCGCTGCACAGACCATGGGCAAGATCGCGACGCTCGACGCTTCTCACGCCATGGCGACGATCATGCCCAAGCTGCTGGAGATGGCGCTGTCGGCGGAGGTGGAAGTGATCGTACGCCACGGCGCGACACTGGCGATCGCCCACATTCTCCGTGCGCTGGTCGTTGCACCGTCGTTCATTGACGGCGAGCTCCAAGCGAAAATCAAGAACATGCCGCTGGAGATCGAGAAGAGCCGCCTGTTTCGTGGTCGCGGAGGCGAGACGATCCGCGCTGCCGTGTGTCTGCTGATCCAAGTGATCGCGCTTGCGGGCTTCAGCCTGAGTTTCGTGAACGTGAAGAAGTACTTGGTGATCCTGGAAGAGTGTGTGGTCCACCCAGTGGACAGCGTCCGCGAGGCCGGCATCGATGCGTTCACGGCGTTCACAGCGCAGTACTGCCCCAAGATGCTCGAGAAGGGCACGCCGGCAGTGAAGCAGTTCTTGAATGCGCTCGTGCCGCGCTTCCTTGCCAGCGTCTTGGTCAAGGCACCTAACGGACAGGGCGGAGTCGTGTTGAACCCGAACGTGGCGACGCGTCGTGGTTTCTCGCGTGCGATTGGCGTGGCAGCGAAGGAGTTGCTGCAGCCGACGATCACTGAGTGCGTCCGTGCGCTTCTACGAGCTGCAAGTATCAACCAGCAGACGAGTGACGAGCAAGACGCGGAGAGTCGAGTCGCTGCTATTCAGGCGCTCGTGGATATCTGCTCGCGACTGGGCGACGAGCGCATGACGCTGGGCGATGATGAGGGATCGCTGGAAGAGGCAGTAGTCGAGACCCTCGTGGGCTGCATCCACAACGACTACGGTATGGACGAGCGTGGTGATGTTGGCTCTTGGGTGCGGAAAGAAGCGATGCTGGGGCTGGAGCGTTTGCTTCTCCATCGACCGTTCAAGATGCGAGCGCTGGAGCGCAAGTACGTCGGCGCGAAGGTCTCCACGCCGTACGGCCCTGGCGTCATTCGTCGTGTTCTGAGCGACGCTGGTGCTACAGAAGATCGCGACGAAGACGATGGCACGGCAGTCGTTGGTGTACTATGCCATGTGGCGTTCGAGAAGCCAGCATTCGGGTTCTACTACTTCGCGCCTCTGGGAATCGGTCTCATCCGCTTGGAGAACCTCACTGTCGTTGATCCCGAGTCGCCCGATGAGACGCCGTTTATCGTCCCTAGTGCCGCAAACCGACTGGTCCCAGCGACCTTCACGACCGCGTCGCGGCCTCTGCCCTTCAGTCGACGACTGGCGCCGACGCTGACGAGTCAAGTCGTGTGTGCGCTGGTGAAGCAACTCGCCGAAAAACTGGACAACATACGCGTGGTCGCTGGTACGGTGCTCTTCCGCTTGCTGCACTCCCAAGACCCGCGTGTGGACGGCATCCCCGACAGGTTCACTCTCGAGAAGCTGATCTTTCCAAGCTCGCTGTCCATCAATTGGTCCATGGCCCACGACACATTCCCGCTGGTCGTGAAGCTGATGGATGTGCCTGAATACCTGGAGGCGGTGGCCTCGGGACTCGTCGTGAGTGTCGGTGGGCTCACCGAAAGCGTCGTGAAGGCGTCGAAGACGGCGCTGTTTGACTGGGTGCGAGCCCATGTCATAGCCAAGAACTTTGGTCTGCTGAGTCGGTTCGCGTTCTTCCTCGTGACGCTGCTGTCGCGCCACGCACAGGACGACCGCGTGACAATCCCGCTCATGAAGACGTTGTCGATGCTGCTGGAAGACGGTTTGCTGTCGTTTCTCTTCGCGAAGAAGCAGGATGGAGACAGCGAGGCCCACACCGAGTTCGGTGAGCGACTGTACGCGGCACTCAAAGACGAGATTGCCAAGACCAGTGCGATTCCCAAGCTCGCCGCTGGTGTGAACGTGCTCGTCGGTTTGCTGCCCAGCGAGCCACAGACAGAAGCCAAGGCGCTCAAGGCACTGCTGCTGTTCTTGGCGCATCGATTCCCCAAGGTTCGCAAGCTGACGGCCGAGAAGCTGTACACGCGGCTGCTGGTCCACGAAGAAGTGATTGATGAAGCCAAGGTGAGTCAGTGCGAGGGTGGTGGTCGACTGACGAAGGCTTCACCGACTGATTTGTGTGTGTGTCTCCAACTGTAGTATGACGACGTGGTGGATATTCTCAGTGGAACGGCGTGGGACGGACAGGTACGGCATGATCCCTGTTGTTGTATTGGTGATGGTTGCACGCACAGGATCGCTGATCTTTGATTGTACTGGTTGTCGTGTGTAGCTTTCGAGTGTTCGCTTGGCGAGAAATGAGCTGCTGGAGCTGCTGGGCATGGAGCCGCCTCAGAAGAAGCAGTACGGCCACAATTTGACTATCCGATGAAACTGAGTCGCGTTGGCTGACTGATTTCTGTGTGCTGAATTATGTTTAGGCGTGTGGAGCCGCTTCCAGGTGCCAACTCGACCAAGCAGTCTGCCAGCGGCCAGCCCGCTGAGTCGTACCAGTCTCTAGTCAAGGAAATGGGCTTCTAGATGCTGGTTCAAACGCTCTCTCCAAGCGAGCAGCTACGGTACTGTACACGAACACGACACGCTATCAATGAAGCTGCCGTCTTCATGGAGTCTCGCTCCATTTTTCTGACCAAACTAATGCCCCCAGCGTCCTTGAGCTCTACAGATTACATGTCAAGGACAGAAGCTGAATGTATCAGATTTGACCAAATATAGTGTTTGAGTGGTGGCATTGTCCGCTCAAATCCAATGTCGAAGCGACGCGTGACTCCAATTCGGCTTTGTGGAGTTTCGCACCACAGCAGCGACCATGAACCAGCGCGAGGCCGAGAAAGACGCCGCCGCGACGGCCACGATAGTGAATGGAGACGGTTATGCGAATGCGAATGCAAATGGCAGTGGGGCCGACGACGCGCTCGCGCAGCTCAGCGCCACGGCGACCAAGAGCAAGCTGGACAAGCTCATGCACGACTTCGCGTCGTTCGACGACGTCATGCGCATCGGCACACGCGCTCGTCGCGAGAAGGACGAGTACCGACTGGCGGAGATGAAGCAGGAGATGAGTCGGTTGGAGCGCAAGCTCGAGGCCGAGATCCGCAAGCGCGTGGAGATGAACAAGTCGCTGCAGAACTACTGCGACGAGCAGGTCACGCTGCTCACGCAGAAGTTCGAGACGCTGCTGGACGACCGCGCACACCAAGTGCAGGACCGACTGGACGCGCTGGCGCTCGAGATCCAGCACGTGCACACGCTGGTCGAGCAGGAGAAGCACGACATCCCGATCATGATCGAGCACAAGACCAACGAGCTCACGCAGAAGCTGGTGGCGTTCATGGACAAGTTTGAAGAAGAAAGGCGGCGGCGCCAGGCACAGGAGGAGATGCTGCTCAAGCGGCTGAGCGACCACGAACACACCACGGCCGAGACCTTTGACCGCGAACTGGTACGTTGATTATCGGAGACTGTCGAGTGAGATGACACTGTTGATGTGTATGGAGATCTGACTTGTGTCGTATCTGACGGACAAACAGCGAGACCGCGAGGCCAAGTACTCGCAGCTCAAGACGGCGCTGGACGCGTACACGGCCACGCGGATACGCGGCGACGCGCGGTTCCAGGCCTTCGCGCAGGACGAGATCGCCAAGATCCAGAACGCGCTGGTGGCGGAGGCGCAGGCGCGAGAGCGAGAGGACGACGAGATCATCGAGGCGCTGAACAGATACACAGCCAAGCTGCAGGACAGCCTCAAGGTCATCACGAGTCCCGACGCATGATGCGTGCAGGGGGTTGCCGTGGTTCCATATCTTGTGACATTAGAACACGGAATTGTCCATATTGAGGCGTTGTTCATCCGTATCTTACTGTATCTTCGACATTTTTTAGCCGAAAAGTTTGAAGGTGGAATGTTTGACACAGAAAAAGGCCAGCACATAGTACTAATTGATGATTGGTCCATGGATATTGTCAAAACGCTTTTGATTAGCCAGAATAACATCTCCTTGCTTTTTATTGGCTGAAAACACCAAGTGAGCTCTTCACTTTGCCTTCTCTTCTTCGATCCACATCTCATCACAAGTCTCACCTTCCCACCAACGGTCAACGCCAGTGCAGCGCAGGGGGCTGCCTCCTCCCTGAGTCACTGCCAGCGTCCATCGCCACCGCAACCTCCTCCTCCTCCTCTTCCTCTTCAGTTCGCCATCTTCCCCTCTTTCGTCGGCCTGAATCCGTCTCCATGCCGCCGTCGCCGACGCCTCCGCAGTACCAGAGCGTGGCGTCTGCCGCCTACACGTCCACGCCCGTGACGCGTCCGCAGCTGCCGCGCTGGTTCCTCGCGGCCGCCGTGAGCAGCGTCGTCTTCACGCTGCTGTGGATGGTGGGGCTCGTGGCGCTGCAGCACTCGCCGCGCATCGCCGCGCACATCTCCGTCCAGGGCTCGGGGCTCTACCTCTACGCCGGCGTGCTCAACTCGCTGCTCGGCAGCTTCCTCTCGGCCAGCGGCTACTGCTGCCAGAAGTTCGCGCACACGCGCGTGCAGAGCGACCCGGCACTGGGCACGGTCTCGCAGCAGCCGCTGTTCGTCTTCGGACTCTTTCTGCTGGCCGTGGGCACCATCTCGGCCGTGCTGAACCTCGGCATCCTCGGTCAGGCAGTGCAGGCGCCGTTCGCCGCGCTCACGCTCATCTACAGTGCGCTGCTGGGCCGCTTCGTGCTCAACGAGACCTTCATGCTCGTGGATCTGTTCTCCAGCGTGCTCATCGTCGCGGGCGTCGCCGTCGACGTCTTCGCCGCGCAGCTCGCGAAACTTCCGGCGCAGTCCTTCACGCTGACGTCTCTTGGCGCGCTGGTCTTCCGCGACTCGCTCTTCCCGCTGGGTTACACACTGCTCGCGCTTTCATACATCGCGCTGCTGCTGCGTCAGGTGCGTCGCCAGAACCTCCACCACCGCGCCATCGGCCTGTTGGCCTTCAGCTCCTCTGCTGGTATCATGGCCGGCTTCACGAGTCTGGCCACCAAGTCGGCCGTCGAAGTAGTCAAGTCGGCGCTGGGTGACCACCGCACGTACGACATCGTGAACCCGTTCTTCCTGCTCATCATCGTCGGCATCCCGTGTGCACTTGTGCCGCAGCTCTTCTTCCTCAACAAGGGTCTCGAGTACGTTGGCACGCTCAAGTTCATCCCGCTGTACCAGGCGTTCATCATCCTGGGCAACTTGGTCTGCGGCATGATTTTCTACAACGAGATGAGCAGTTACACGACGCTGGCGCTGCTCACGTTCCTCGGCGGCGTGGCGGTGACGCTCTCTGGTGTGTGTCTGCTGCTCGCGAAGGTCGACTCTGGCGCCAGCGCATCAGGCGAACGCCAGCCGCTGCTGCCTCTCACGTCGGCGTCATCCTCGCCTGCTCCAGTGCCGTTGCCGACGCTGTTTCCCTTCGACAGCATCGAGTTCGCCTGTGGCAATGTAGAAACTCTCATCGACTTTGACGCCTGCAAGCTTCGCATCGTGGAGCTCCTTCGGTCGGCTAACAAGTCCGTCTACTACTCGACGTTCCTGTGCGACTTCACGCAGCCGCTGCTCGCCGACCAGCCGGACGTCACCTTCCTGTCGTGTCTGAACGACGCTGTAGCTCGTGGTGTGCAGGTTTTCGTCCTCTACAACCCGGTCGTAGACTACGGCACGGCGTCAATCGCGCATCTCCAGGCCCAGCTGCCCGCAGGTGTCACGCTCGCGTGTCGTGTGAGCGATCTTGGCCCGAGCGTCTTCACGAAAATGCTGTCAAACAACTCCAAGTACGCGTTTCACCACCAGAAGTACCTCTGCGTCGACGAGTCCACCGTCATGGTCACAGGCTGCGACGTCAACGCAGAGCGAGCTGGCTGGTTGCAGGCAAACGCCCTGGGCTACTACTGGCATGAGCTGAGTGTCGTGGCCGAGTGCTCGCCCGCGATGTTCGCGTGGATCCGCGCCAACCACGTGGCCAGTGGCGAGAAGAAGCGCCACTACGACCAGTTCCACGACGCGCCGCCGTTCCCGCTCGTCGCTGGCGGTTGGCACGAAGAGAACGCGATGGTCGACATGATCCTCAACGCCAAGAAGTCGGTGCAGCTCGAGAATCAGATCCTGATCTCCGGCGGCAACCTGCAACACAACCGCATCTGCGAGGCCATCGTCGAGCGTGTGAGCCAGGCTCACAAGCGACACGAACGCTTCCACGTGCTGCTGCTCACCAACGAGGCGCAGCAGGACGAGCCGTCGCAGCTCACGCGCTTCTACTGCACCATCTCGGTCCAGTGGTCGCTTGAGCAGCTCGAGGCCGCGGCGCTGGAGCGAGGCCTTTCACGCGAGCAGCTCTATCGGTACGTGATCGTCGGTCGCCTGGCGTGTGACGGCGTGCTGGTCAAAGTACACTCCAACATCCTCATCATCGACGGCTGGTACGCCTTGCGGTCGTCCTCCAACCTGGCGGACCGAAGCCTCAGCGCGCGACCGACCGACACGGAATTGGGTCTGTTGTTCAAGGGCGAGCAAGTCGCGCGGCTGCAGCGACAGCTCTTCCGGATGTACCTGCGCACAAACGACGCGAGTGATGCTTCGCTGACGATCGAGCGGATCTTCGACGAGGTGCTGATCAAGCGCTCGCCCACGTGCTGCATCGTGCCGCTCCAGAAGCGCGCGTGGAGTCCCGTGATGACGTGGTTTCTCATGAACTTGTTCATCTTCGGAAGCGAAGGCGCCACGGGCGGCCGCGTCAAGGTCACCTACGAGACCACGAGCATCACAATCCCAGACAACGCGAAGCCGACGGCGTCAGTGGAGCTGGTAGCCGCTGCTGCGAGTTAGTGTAGGCGTCAGGATCCATGGAGATGTAGTCTTCCCGTATGTGTTCATATCGTCTTGCTGGCCCCGTTGCTTCGCTAAAGAATCGATCGTGCCCAGGCTCATCGGATAATGTCAATATGTGAACTCTATATTTCGCAAAATTCATACCTTTCCTTTCGCTCGACAGCTCACACGAAGAACGGCCCTTCTTCTTCGTGCATCATGTGCAGGGTTGGATCCAATGCCGACGAGGAGTGCAGGCGACGACGAGATGGCGCGTGGGTTTCCGCGTCCACGACGCGGAGACTCTTCAGGAACGACGGATACTCCACAACGTCTTCTGCCGTCGCGATCTCGCTCTCTCGCGGTGTCTCTGACTCGCTTGCCGTCTCTGGCTCCGCTGGGGCTGGGTCTTTTTTTACAGCAGGCCGCTTAATGCTGAACGCGTCCGCTAGTTGATCGATCTGTTCGTCTTGTAGCGGACTCTCGTGTTCCTGGTTGATGCACTTCATCGCCGCCACGAACTTGGAGCGACTCACGTAGCCGCGGTGCTTCTTGTCCAGCATGCGGAACACGAACTTCAGGTACAGTCGCTGTTCGTTCAGCGCGTTCTTCACGCTGTCCAACAGGGCGTCCGCCCACGACAGGTACTGCGTGTTGCTCGCTGGACTCGACGGCACGACGTCCACGCTTAGTTGGAACTGGGATGCGCTGCGGCTCGACATCCAGAGGTTGCGCTTGCGCGTGCTGTCAACGGAGAACACGTCTTCGAACACGGGCCACTGCACGAGTCGCTTCTTCTGTTTCACCTTCTTGGCTGATTCCTTATCGTCATCTTCACCAGCGACACCGTAGTAAGTGCGCAGAACAGCTCCATGCAATGCGCGAGCGCCAACTGCATCAAGCGCAGGCACCACATGAATCGTCTGTGACGCCTGGAGGAAGTCGTCCACGTTCATGTAGCCCTTCGACCCAACGTCGAACGTCGCAAATGCATCAGCGAGGGACGCGAATTGCTTGGACGACTTCAATCGCGAACCGAATTGCTGCAACAAGTCGACTGCTCGCACGTCATCGAGATCGAACAGTTCCTGGAGGTAGTCGGATCGACTGAACTCGGCGAAAAATGACCGGAACTCGTCAAAGTCGACGAAGCCATCGCGATTCTGGTCCATGTGCTGCATCAATTCGAGAATCTGCTGCTCGGATAGCGTCGTCCCCAAGCCGAGCTTGCCTTGCATCGTAGAGCGGAAGACGTCGTAGGTGATGAAGCCGTGCTTGAAGAAGTTCTGGTGGCTGCGCTGCGTTGCGATGCCACGGACACTCTTGATATACACCGAGTACTGTTTGCTCAAGTCGATCGAGCGTGGATCGTCGGTCCCAGTCGAACTCGTGTCCGTTTTGGGCTGCTGCGTCGATTTGAACAGATCGAACGCCGCGACGATCTTTTCTTCCAAACCCATGGCGTCTGCCTCGTCAGGACCCTTCGCGGCTGCCAGTGCGTCGCAGAATGCCAACCACACGCGTCGAACAAGATGACGCCGCCACTCAGCACTGCCGCTTGTAAGTTCCACGGTGTAGCGACCGAGAAAAGCCTCATAATCGACCTCGCCGTTAGTAGTCGTCGCCTCCGCACCGACCAGCTGCTTGAAGTAGGAGAGGAATCTCGCGTCGATACCCAAAACATTCTGCAGGGCAGTTTTCCACTGCAGCTTTGTGACTTTGCCCGAACCACGCGTGTCAATCTGCGTAAATGCTGCACCGAGTGCCGACTTTTTCTCGCCCAGCAGCTCGACAAGCGACATCATAGTCCGTCGTTCCAATCGAAGCGCCTTCTTTCTCCACTCGTTCTTGCCAGCTTCGTTAAGCTTTTGCAGGGGCTGGGAGTAATACTGCACGACGTGGGGCTTGAGGTTGCCATTTTCAACGACCTGCAACTGCACAAATGCACCCTTGTTGTTCTGAGAGCCGCAGTAGCTGGATGCCGAGAAAATTGTGAGTAGCATGCCGTCGTGGGTGATCTCGTAGCCCTGCTCCTGACATTCGTGAGATCGAATCACGAGGCTGAGATGGTTCAACTCGCAGAAAGCCTTGGTGATGTCCGGGCCAAATTCCACGCCCGCCCCTCGCTCGGATGGCTTCCACCCGTCCTTGTCGCGTGGATCACTCCAGAGCAAGTGCGTGAACAGCTCATCTTCGCGACTCGTTCCCAGCGTTGGCACATCACGGCGGTGGTTAATCGTCTGCAGCTCTTCGATTGTGACGTTCTCGTGGTTGCTGAGCCCGCCGTGAGTGACGAAAACCCGCTCGTTGATCAGCGAGAAGATCGGAAGCAGCGTGAACACGTCTTCGAACAACTGGAACAACTGCACGCACGAATACTTGCGCGAGCAGCTGATTGCGTCCGCGCCATCGAACTGGACGCTTTCGTTGCTGTACTTGACGTAGATCTCGTCTTCAAAGCCGAAGTTCTCGTTGATCATGCGTTCTTCGTGGTTGCCGCGGTTGAAAAACACATACTCCGGGTACAGTAGTTTGAAGCTCAGCAGCAGGATGATCACTTCAACACCGTGCGAGCCTCGATCCACGAAGTCGCCATTGAACAGGAACCACGTCTTGGGGCTGGGCACACCGTTCTTCTCCAAAATCGTCAGCAGATCTTCAAGCTGGCCGTGCAGATCACCAACGACGATAAGATTCACACCCGCGGGCAAGTGGATCGAGTTCATCGGTGATGTGAACTTGGTCTCAAGCATCTTGTGAGTCTCTTCCAGGATTTGGTGCACGTACACACGATGCAGCAGGATTCCATTCCGGAACTGGTCGATCAGCTTCATCACGCTCTCCAAACGGAGCGGAAAGTTGATGTGGACACCACGGTAGTGCTCCAGCGACTTGCGTACGAGTTCCTGCTCGTCCAGGTCATCTGCGTTGTGGAAGAACGGCGTGTCATAGGAGCCCAGCGTGGGCACCATGGACGTGAGCTCGCTGATACTCGAGGATTTGTTGAGAATGCGCACCATTTGCACCGTCTTCTGCTCCTGCACAGTCTCAAGCAGGTTCCACGTGCTGAAGTTGAGCTGTGCGCGGTACAGCGTCTGCGCCAAGTGGCCTCGAATGGCATTCTTGATCCGGTTGGCCGACAGAATCGTCTCGGAATAGAGCTCCACGAAGCCCAGCGCCACGCGGCGAATCTCCACTTGGCCGTCGCGCTTCTTCTCCAGCTCTGCGCTGACAAAGGCGCCGCTGTGGTCCGAATCGTCCGTCGCGTGGAGCTGCACGATCTTGCCTGGATAGTTTCCGTAGAGCAGCACACGCGTGCCGACCTTGAGCTCCGACTGCTGAATCTTGGCGGGACTGCAGTCGCGGCAGATGCGGACAATGTCATAGTATCCCTGCATGGGCAGGCGGTTGACGAACACGGAGCACTCGTCGCACATACAAGTGCCGCATTTGCGGCAGTGGTGTGGTCGGAAAAGCAGCGAGAACTCCTGACGGCACACGAGACAGTGGGGCGTGTTCTGCATCCAAATGGGCCGCAGGGCCAAGCGGAACGCCTTCTCCCACTTGACGTAGGTCGCGTCATTCGCCGCGCGCAGTCGCCACGACGTGAGTTGGCCCGTGAGCGAGTAGCCCGTGAGGTTCATTTCCAGCTTCTTGCGGTTGAAGGCCATGCCGCGCTGGATCGCTGCCGTGTCGTACTCCTCGTCGCTGCGCGCAGCCAGCTCCTTGCCGATGAGCGACACGTTGAGCATGATCACACCACGCAAATGCTGCGGCGTCAGCGTCACGTGCACGCGGCGATGCGTTGCATTGTCGCCAGGTTCGTTCTTGGGCATGGGCAGCTCGTAGTAGCAGAATCTGCCGTTGCGGAAGAGCAGGAAGTACCGGAAGTGCGCGTAGTCGCCGATCTTGATGAGCGGTCCCTCCATGAGCTTCTGGTCCTCGTAGTAGTTGCTCACGGGCCCTTCGTCGCCGCCCGCCAGCATCCATCCGCCCAGCCACGAGCGCGCGTCGCCCTCGCCCTCCATTTTCGTTAGTCGGTTGGTCGATGGGACGGTGGAATGGAAACTTCGTTTTCTTCAGTCGTCAATCGCCTCGATGGCTGTGTTGGCGATGGGGCAACCGGAGTGATGGTCCAACGTATGTATTGTCACAGTTTTTGACGGCATGTCGAAAACAGACGGATCTGTTTTCGCAGGTTTTCCTCTGCCAAGTGCAACTTCAACTTCCAACTTTTCCGCCCCAACTTTTGAGATTCCAGGGGAAACTCGCAGCGGCAACATGGAGAAGATGAAGGGAAAGAAGGCGGTGGAGATGATCAAGGGCATCAAGCGCTGGCGCGTGCGTGTGGCGCTGGACGATGAGGACGCGCTGGTCGCCAGGGGCTCTCAGCTGACGCGGCTCAAGGAGCTGGTCGACGGCGGCGCGGCGACGCTGCTGGTGGGCAACGTTATAGGCCAAGACGCGCACTTCAACGCGCTGGAGCAACTCTCACGGCTGTGCGCGAAGGAGGTAAAGAGCGTGGCTGTGTACACTAGAGAGGGCTGGCTCCTGACGAATGCGAGTGTATGGCAGCGTATTTGGTCGGGTGTGATGCCGGTGGCGATGACTCGAGGCGTCAAGCACCTCGTGGTGTACATCCCTCGCTCTTCATCGACGGAGGAGGTAGCGACGGCGATCCAGCGCATGGCTGTGGCGATCGGGCTGGAGTTGACGCTGAATGCGACGCGCTGTGACGGAAATGTGCCGCATTTCGGTGGGGATATGGGCAGAATGGGGGATATTCGTGGAGGCAAACTGACTGGGACTTGTACTGTAGTGGTCGACACGCTCGTTGCGACAGCGCTCATGTATGAGCTAGAAGCCACTGGGTATCAGCGCTTTAATTCGCTTCCGATGGGCTGTTTGATTGAGGAACAATGGAGCTAACGGCGACGAGCGACCGCAGATGCAGCGTGTTTGGCGACCTCGCAGAGCATCAGGTCGTGCTGAGCGGCGACGCGTTTGCCGACCAGATCTCCACGATTGCCATGCCGCGCATCGAGTGGCAGTACGATCCGCATCGTCAGTCGTGCTCCATTGAGATGGTTCGTAGCATCTACGAATCTGCTTTTTTCCCTAGGTGAGGATATTTGGCTGAAAGATGAATGTAGACGTGTATTCCAGCAGTGATGAAGCTCAAGACCATCGCGGAAGATCACGAGATGGAAGATGATTCATCTGACGAGGACGACGGCAGTTCTTCGTGGACGTCGACGTCTCGAGTGCGAGTGCTGCCGCGCATGAGCGAGGGCTGGGTCGTCTCTCGTAGTGAGTAAGTCTTTTCCAGCGTCGTATGCACCCGCGTATGTTGCTTGACGCTGATTATTCGTTACCTGCTCATAGGGAAGGCGCCTACCATTTGCATGCCACGAATGAATGGGGAAGGTTCGTTGACAAAGAGGCAAAATGAGATCAAACATAGCGAAGAGGGCTGACCATGAAGCAGAGAAACGAGAAACAATGTGACGCAGCTCCCACGCACCGACGAAGAGTTTCGCACCTACTGGCTGCAAGTCCACGGGATCCGTACGCTCGATGTCTTTCTGATTCTACCAGTAATGTTGTCGCTGACATTTGAGTATTCTGCAGGCCTCCCGGAATATTTTGGTGGATACGCTAGCGTCCGCTTCTCCAGCAAGTCCATCCTCACGTATCCAGCATGCTGCGTCGCGACGCAATGGCAGCCTCTTCCGAAGCAGACGCGTCTTGAAGGCTTGGACGTGGTGCGAGGATTCGCAACTTTGATGCGTCAGCTTTTCGGCTCGCAGAGCGTATTCATTTCCAGTCCACACGACCAACAAGAGAAGACCGTCGTGCTACTACCAGCGTCTGCACTTCTAAACCCTGAGCCAGCTCAAGCTCCGC
>JAADXE010000544.1:0-21625 GCA_023337545.1 Pythium coloratum | reverse complement strand
AGATCAAGCAGAAGCAAAAGGAGGAGGAAGAGGCCGCGGCTGCCGCTGCTCTTCAAATGGAAGCGGGCGAAACTAGCCACGCCAACTACGTGGTGATCACAGCAGCGGAGAACCAGACACATCCTGGCGCTGCGGTCCCCGTAAAGATGTAAAACTACTGCATGCTCTGGTATGAAATATAGCGTGAACGAAATGCTACCACTTGTTTAGGTTGATCCCTTGGCATACATTTGCGCGTTTGCCTGAAGGTTCCATTAATGCCGTGAGTTCGTTGGACGGTTACGCGGCAAACCTCCGCCGTGCGAGGCGCATACTACTTACTACGAAGGACACCTCGACTTATCCTGCCTGGTACTACCCGCCAGAGTTAAATATCAGTCACGCAGATTCACAGCAGCACTCATTGGTGAAAGCACGACGGTTCTGTTTATAATATGAACAAATCTACTCTACCGTGCTGCTGTATCCCACGAACACTCTAGCTTACGCGGCCGTGGCCGTGGCCGTCTTTGGCTTGATGATCTTGGTCGGCGTCATCATCACGGGCGTCTTGGTCATGAGCTCGATCGACACGACGTAGCTCAGGTCGTTTGGCACGGCCAACTCAAACTTATACCGGTTGATCAAGTTGAGCGTCGCCACGCGCAGCTCCAGCATCGCCAGCTTCATGCCGATGCAGTTACGTGGGCCCGTGCTGAAGGTAGTGAACTTGGTGCTGGGCACGGTGATGAGACCGCCGGTCGCCGGGTCGATCCATCGCTCTGGCTTGAACTCGGTGGCATCCGGGCCCCACAGAGACGGCAGGCGAGCCATCACGAACGGAGAGATCGACACGAGCTCGCCCTTTTTCACCAAGTACTTGCCGCCGATAACAGTGTCCTTGAGGGCTTCACGCTGGTTCAGCGGCACTGGCGGGAAGAGACGCAGAGCCTCACGGATCGTGGCCTCGAGGTACACGAGCTTCTGTGCGTCCTCGGCCGTGAAGTACGTGGTTTCATCAGATTCTGGGAAGATCGCCGCCATCTCCTCTCGCAGACGACGCTCCACGTCCGGGTACTTGGCGATGATCAGGAAGATCCACTGCAGCGACGTGGCTGACGAGCCGCGAGCCGCCAGTAAGAACGTGAGGATGAACTCCACGAGGTCTTCGGCACGCATGCCGTCCTTGTCTTCAGCACTCTGCTCCAAGAACAGCTCGATCACCGTCTTGATCTCGGCTGTCTCGGTTCCTTCGAGCTTGCCAGACTCGCGGTCAGCCTGGCGGATCCGGGCGGCAGCGAGACTCTCTTCCAGCACGTTCGAGATCCAGCGACGCACTTCCTTCATCTCGCGAGTCACGTTGCCTTCGCGTCCAATGCCCAAGAACCGCTCGAGTCTCCACCAGTACGTTGGCAGCACAGAGCGGCGGATCAGCGTCGGCGTGACGTGCTCGAAGACGTGGTCTAGAGGGTGCTGTTCGGACGTCTCAATGAGCTTCAAGTCGACGCCCAAGCCAAGCTCCGAAAACGTTTGCATGGCGAAGTCGCTGAAGAACTTGATCATCTCGATGGGTTTGCCCGTCTCGATGCTCTTGTCCACCAGGTTGTACATCTGCAGCATGTTCTTGCGCATGAACGACGTCATACACAGACGCAGTGCCTTGGCCGTGAAGAACCGCACGGACGCCTTGCGTTGGTGGTACCATCGTTCGCCGTCAGTCGCAGGCATCGAACGGCCGAACAGATCTTCCACGATACGTGTCTGACGCTCACCACGACCGAAGTTGTCGAAGAAGTTCACGGTGATGTCCTCAATGTGCGCGGGGTCCGTGAACACGTTCATATTCGACAGGATCGGTGCGATCTGCACACGCCACGGCTCTCCATTGAAGTGCAGCGCCTTCTCCGTCATCCAGTCGTGCATGTGGTCGGCATGCTCGCCAAACTCAGGCAGATCGCCAAGCAACCAGTGGTTCTTCTCGAGCGTGTGGAGAGGCCGCAGTCCGCTTTCATCAATATCGGAGACCTTGCGGGACTTGGACCGCACCACCGCAACCACGAGGCTGGCTGCGAGGACGCCGCCGACGCCTAGCAGCGCAGGCATCACCGAGTCAGGAGTGATCACGAGCATCTTGGGTTGCGGAGGAGATACAACTGGATGTGGAGGATTGGGGAATGAGCACTCACCTGGAGCCGACCGGCCCGGTGGCCCATCGCCAAGCGGGTCGCCTGGATTTCGCAAGTCACGCGTCCATTGGGCACAAGGTCAGTGTCACTGCTTGAAGGAAGGAAGGCTGTTCTGCTTTGTAATCCAGCGCCTTCTTGCTCTCGCTCTCTGATTCAAAGGCGCTGTTCCTCAATTTCCTGCGGAGACCCTCGGGAAATTCCAGTGGGAAGGGAGCCAAGTCCCATCCACATGCGACGTCATTTTCGGAGATGCAGCAGTCGTGTGATTGGAGGGAATGCCACATCAGAAGAGCAATTTCCACACCCGCAAGGCTGCAGTGGGAGCCTTTCCCGGTTGCCTTTTTATCCACAGGTCCAAAAGCCAAGCCGATCGCAGTCTGAGTCCAATCTGAGAAAACAAGCCCACGGGACGAGATCTCATTTCTGAGCGGACGAGTGTACTTCGTGTATCCATTGCTCGACGACCGCACCTCGGCGATCGTGTGAAGAAGACAATGGCTCCGCACTAACAGACCAAGGCCTGGATCTAAATGACGTATATAGCACGAACCAACTTTGACATTGGCTAGTTAGAATATACCGCTACCTCCTTTCACCAGTGTGGGTACACCAGAGAAAATCTTTCTGCGTGGGACATTGCCACCCACAATCCCGCAGTTGTGGACACGATTCCACCCACGATGGAATGATACATATCCATGATTGATCATTTCACATTCGAATCCGCCTTCAACCTCCCAGTCAATTTATTGGTCTACCCATTTGGTTGACATGGCCATCCACGAGCAGTTTCCGTCCTCCGTGGGGGAGTTGCAACTCGATCAGTCAGACAAGAGCTACACGTCAGGCGCCACGCTCCGAGGAAGCGTGCGACTCGATCTCAACCAGCCAGTCCAAGATGTATGTACGTCACACTGAAAACCCACGAGGGTGGAATGGATTGCTAACGGAGACTGTGCTTTACGACAGTGATCACCGTCGTTGTTCGTGGAACGCAGAGATTGGATTGGGTCGAGCCGCTGGTGCCAGGCTACCGTCAGATCCGTCGCTCACACCGCACGACGGAACACTTGCACTCTGAGGTTCGCCTGGGAGAATTTGCTCTGGATGGAACGTTGGCCAGGTTTGGGTTAACTCTGTCTCTTTGTTTTTGTAGTTTTACGTGGGGCCTTTAAACGGAACGCTGCCCAGTGGTGTCCACGACCTGCCCTTTTCGTTCGAGCTACCACCGGAATTGATCACAGCGTCGTCTGTTGAGGCCGTTCTTCGCAAGCAGATCGAGAAGGTCTACAACGCTCGCATCTCAGTCGAGTACGCCGTCGTCGCCAAGCTCGAAGTAGCCGGGTTGTCCAACCCGAACCTGCAGAGTGAGAGCAGCTTCATCATCACTCCGCAGCTTCCTCGTCAGCTCCCTCCAGGAACACCGATCAGCATCGACCACACTGAAGAAGTCAAGAAGCTGGGCATGGGTCACGGCAAGCCTTGTACCGTTCGTCTGAACGTTGCCACTGATGTTCATGAGCTCCAGTCGCGACAGATCCAAGTCGACGTGGTGATCGATCTCCCCGTCGGCCGTAAGCTCAGCTCAGTGCGGCTTGGTCTCCACGAAGACGTATATCTCAACTACGACGAGAAGAAACTGCAGGCCTCTCGTTCCGTCTGCTCTACAGTCTTCAAGGCCAACCACTTCGTCGCCAAGCCCGGAAGTGAGAACTCTGTATCGGCGACTCTGCTCCTGCCGATCACAGACCCAGGCAGAATCGAGTTCGGTGATCTGGCGCCGTCGCTCGACTCGCACTTTGTCCAGATCCGCCACCGCCTCGTTCTCGACTGCAGCTTGTCCATGGGTGGCTACATTGAGCTGGAAGCCCCCGTCACGTTGGTCTGATGTTGGTATGGCACCACGTTGAAGTTTAGGACCGCCTTTCTCGCATCCGCCTCAGATTTGGATCCGCCAGCAACAGAAGAGCCACGCGGGAAGTTGGCAAGTTGGAGGGCAACTGTGGAAGATGAGGATTCCACTGTGGATGCTACAGTTTTAAACCAATAAATGATTAATGTTTATTGATTTCAGCCAATCGTAATTGAGATTTAATGGTACCTTCCGCCTGGAACCGGCGCGGGCGGCAAGGTCTCAGATGAGTGGCGCGAGTTGCGCAAGGCGCATGGCTGCGGACATTGCCCGCCGTCATCAGTATGCGCATCCCTGTCCTTCCAACCGCATGATGTGGATGTTCCCTTCGTGAAGCCCCGACGTTGCTGTGCTTTCTGTGCTGCTCTGAGAGTCGCTGGGTAATCAATCTTCAAAGCCAACCGCACACTCCAATTCCTTGCACAGGCATCACACAACTCCAAGACCCAAGATGCTGGTGATCCCTCCTGACTCGCTCGTCCCTGTGCTCATTGGCTTCGGCGGCGTGCTGGCGGTCAGCTTCGTGTTTTCGGTGGTGCGATCCAAGTCGCGCAAGGTCTCCGATATCGACGAGAATGGACTGCGGCCACTCCACACGCTCGAGAAGAAGCACTGGCTGCTGGGCGATCTGCCCGAGTTTGGCGAGCATGCCGACCACATGCACGACTGGATGACGGAGAAGGCGCTGCACTTCAACGGCGAGCCGTGGCGTGTGAAGATCGCGCCGATCCTGTCGAATATGAATGTGTTTACCAAGCCAGAACACATTGAAGACATCATGTCCACGCAGTTCGAGAACTTCGCGCGTGGCGAGCGTCAGATCCAAATCGTGGAGGACCTCTTCGCGCGATCAATGCCTGGAACGGACGGCGAGCGGTGGTACCACCAGCGCAAGGCGTCCATCAAGTTCTTCACGGCCAAGTCACTTCGTGTTTGTATGGTCTCGTACATGGGCAAGAACATGGAGCAAATGTACAAGCGAGTCGACGAAAGCATCGCCACGGGCAAGCCCATCCACGCGATCAAGTTCTTCAGCGACTTCACGATGCAGACGTTCTCGGAGCTGGGCCTTGGTGTGGACTTGAAGCTCATTGAGAGTACGGAGGAGCACCCGATGGACCACGTCTTTGGCCGCGTCACGCCGACGCTTATCCGCCGGTCAGTGCTGCCGACATTCTGGTGGAAGCTTGAACGATACCTGGGCATTGGTCGTGAAGGTGAAGTCACGCGAGAGATGGCGGCCGTTCGCAAGTGGATGAAGGAGGTCGTAGACGAGAGTCTGGAGATCGCTCGTGTTCGTCAAGAGGAGCGTCGCGCCGCTAGAGCCAAGGGCTTGGATTATGAAGATACCAAGAGTGTCATGGAGCTGTTCCTCGAGCAGAGTGCAGAGGACAAGGACGGTATGCGTGCTGAAGACCTCGTCGACTTCATCTTGAGCTTCCTGCTCGCAGCGCGTGGCACGTCCGCGACGTCGTTGGAGTGGATCTTCCTGATCATCGCCAAGTACCCAGAGGTTGATAGACGCATCCGTGAGGAGATGGCGGCCATGTTCCCGGACCGCAATGAGGACACATACCTGATGTCAGACGACGTGCTCAAGCTCACGTACTTGGAGGCTACGATCCGTGAGGTATTGCGTCTGTACCCAGCGATTCCACTCAACCAACGCGAAGCCGTCAAGGACACGATCATCGGCGAGGGCTACCTCGTCAAGAAGGGCGAGCTGGTGTCCATCTCGCCTTACGTCATGGCTCGTATGCCCAGTATCTGGGGTGAGGACGCTACCGAGTTCAAGCCTGAACGCTGGATCAACCAGAAGACGGGCGAGCTCATCGCGCAGCCCAACTCCAAGTTCACGACCTTCAGCTCGGGTCCTCGAATGTGTGTGGGCGTGAAGCTGGCGATGTTGGAGCTGCGTATTGCGACGGCCAACCTGCTCAGCCGCTACAAGTTTGAGCTGGCAGAGCCAAACGACTTGGGCTACGTCGTGTCGATCGAGCTCATGACCAAGACGCCCGTGCTGCTGAAGGCAACGAAGATGACCGCGGATGCACGAGCCGCGTAGAGCAAGAACTGAAGAGGAGTCGAATAGTCTCCGTTATTTGACTGGGCGGCTTGTGGTCGCACTTACGTGGATGTGGGAGATCGTGGGAATGAAATCTGTATGGAAATGATGTCAATGGTAGTGTTTCCAAGCCATCGCACCATGCTCGACGCGTTCTTCTGGATGAACGAGAAAGGCAACCAAGTGTAGCCATCTTAGTTTGAAGTACAGTAGCAGCGCCCTTGAAACTCAGCAGCTTCCACCAGGAACCCTATCATGCCAATTCACCGTGTAAGCTCGGACTCCTGCAAGTTCCATACTTCAGCATACGTAGTAGCAGCGAGCACTGCGGCAACTTGCGCGCAAGAATGAATCCGAAGCTCTTAGCTGTCGCTCATCTCCTTCATGAGTGGCTTCCCGAAATGCGTGATGAGCTTCAAGGCTGACAGTACCGCTTGCAGTTTGGTCCAATCATAACACTCTTTGCGTCATTTTAGCCAACCACGTATCCTCAAACGTGACCTCCGCCACATTTCCGCCTGGAAATATCTCTCATGGCGCCCAACAATGATCGCGTGCGTCCATGCCAACTCCCAGATGACGGGAGGGGAACCTCTCACGTTACTTGAGTCCAATCCACTGGATTTCAGTGGGTGTGTATTGGACAGACAAGCGCATCCCTTCTCCGTCCCTGGGCTTCTCCGGTCCCAGTGGTCTCTGATGTTCACTCCACGATCCGCAGTTCTGCACAGGCAGCTCCATCGCAAGCTCCAAGATGCTCGTGGTCCCTCCGGATGCCGTCGGGCCTGCGCTGCTCGGTCTCGGGGGCGTGCTCGCCCTGAGCCTCGTGCTGGCGATCATCTCCTCCAAGTCCCGCAAGGTCTCTGATAAAAGCCCTTTACGCAAGTACCGTGAGGTGGCGACGAAGCACTGGCTGCTGGGGGATCTCCAGGAGTTTGGCAAGCATGCCGACACCATGCACGACTGGCTGTCGGACAGAACACTCGAGTTCCAGGGCGAGCCGTGGCGCGTGCACTTGTCGCCGGTCATGTCCAACATGAATGTCTTCACCAAGCCAGAACACATTGAAGACATCTTGTCCACGCAGTTCGAGAACTTTGCACGTGGCGAGCGCCAGATCCAAATCGTGGAGGATTTGTTTGGACGTTCCATGCCAGCGACGGACGGCGAGCGGTGGTATCACCAGCGTAAGGCGTCCATCAAATTCTTCACGGCCAAGTCACTTCGTGTTTGTCTGGTCTCCTACATGAGCAAGAACATGAGGCAGATGTACAAGCGAGTCGACGAAAGCATCGAGACGGGTGAGCCGATCAACGCGATCAAGTTCTTCAGTGACTTCGCCATGCAAACGTTCTAGGAGCTGGGTCTCGGCGTCGACTTGAAGCTCATTGAAACCACACAGACGCACCCACTGGACCACGTCTTCGAGCACGTCACGCCGACGCTGATCCGTCGCTCTGTGCTACCGACGCTCTGGTGGAAGCTTAAGCGATACTTGGGCATCGGTCGTGAAGGTGAAGTCACGCGAGAGATGGCGGCCGTCCGCAAGTGGATGCGCGAAGTCGTCGATGACAGTTTGGAGGTCGCTCGCGTCCGTCAAGAGGAGCGTCGCGTAGCCAAGACCAATGGCGTCGAGGTCACGGACACCAAGAGCGTCATGGAGCTGTTCCTCGAGCAGAGTGCAGAGGACAAGGAAGGCCTCCGCGCTGAGGATCTCGTCGACTTCATCTTGAGCTTCCTGCTCGCAGCGCGTGGCACGTCCGCGACGTCGTTGGAGTGGATCTTCCTGATCATCGCCAAGCACCCGGACGTCGACCGACGTATTCGCGAAGAGATGTCGGCTGTGTTCCCCGACCGCAACGAAGAAACCGACTTTCTGTCGGACGATGTGCTCAAGCTCACGTACTTGGAGGCTACGATTCGCGAGGTGCTGCGTCTGTACCCAGCCATTCCGCTGAACCAGCGAGAGGCTATCAAGGACACGATCATCGGCGAGGGATACCTTGTCAAGAAGAGTGAGCTCGTGACGATCTCGCCTTACGTCATGGCTCGCCTCCCTAGTATATGGGGCGAAGATGCTGCTGAGTTCAAGCCTGAACGCTAGATCGACCAGAAGACCGGCGAGCTGCTCGCCCAGCCAAATACTAAGCTCACGACGTTTGGCTCTGGTCCTCGCATGTGTGTGGGTATGAAACTCGCGATGCTGGAGCTGCGTATCGCGACGGCCAACTTACTGAACCGCTACCGCTTCGAACTAGCGGAGCCAAACGATTTGAGTTACATCGTGTCCATCGAGCTCATGACCAAGTCGCCCGTGTATCTGAAGGCCACGAGGATGACACCAAATGCAGCAGCAGCGTAGAGTACAACAGGTCCAACGCCAAGCTCATATACATACCAGTCGATCTTCACTACAGCACTCCGTGTTGTTCGTTTATACATTCACGATGTTCTTCATTGCACTGGAATGTTGTGTAAAGTGCCCGGTTGCTGTTGTTTAGCATCCGCTGTATGAGCGAGAAAGGCGGTCAAATGTAGCCATTTACGCCCCAGATAGCGTGGGCCACACCAACTTGACCCCAAAAACTCAGCCCAACAACCTCAACAAAGACACAAGTGAACCCACAGCGAGTCAGCGTGTTTTGCCAGAGAGGGCCAATGAGGCAGCAATCCCAAGCGGCCGCTGCGAAGCTGTGCAAGCCATGCAGCCAGCTGCTGATGCTGTTGACCATTGGTGATGGCCGATTGGTCGCTGGATTGTTCTACGAGAGATCCTCTTAACACCGCGCCGTTTCTATCTCTCCCGCTCTCCATGGCGAGTCTTCCGTGATTTCTGCGACGACCATTGGTCGCTTACTGGTGTGATACATAAGGACTGGCGTTGACTGTTGGTCATGCCGGTCTCGCTTGGCTCATTTCCTTTTCTTCCTCGCTGAAGACACTACCGTTCGACGGTCCCCTCCACGATGAAGGCATGGGCTCTTTCGTACTCGCTGCTGGCACTCGCGTCCGTTGCTGGCTTGTCTAGCGTTGATGCTGGACTGGACTACAACGCGAAGCTCTACGGTATCAACTACGACCGTCGTCAAGGACCCGACTGGTCTCCGACCCAATGCAAGACGGAGCAGCAAGTGTGGGCGGACATGCAGCTTCTCAGCAGCGTCGCCAACAGTGTTCGCATCTACGGACTCAGTGAAGGCGCCTGCCACACGTCGCACATCCTCAATGCGGCCAAGAACTACGGAATGAAAGTCGCCATGGGCATCTGGCCAGGCACGAACATGCCCAACGAACTGCAGAAGCTAGAGGATCTGCTCAAGGCCGGGCTCATTGACAACAACGTCGTGGGTATCCACGTTGGCAGTGAAGCCATCTACCGCAAAGATTACTCGGTGGATGTGGCGGTCACGTACCTCAACCAAGTTCGTGACCTACTCAAGAAGTATGGCAAGACCAACGTGCCGCTCACGATCGCCGACGTCGTCAACTCGTACTACAACAACCCCAAGGTGATCCAGGCTGTGGACTACGTGTCCATCAACCAGTTCTCGTTCTGGGAGAAAGTGGACATCAAGGAGTCCGTGGCAATCACACTCGATCGCATCCGAGCCATTCGAGTGCAAGCCGCAAAGCTGGGCAAGGCCGTTGTCGTGAGTGAGACTGGCTGGGCGTCGAACGGCACGGACAGTCGCGCTAGTGTGACGTCGATCGCCAACCAGAAGAAGTACTTTGAGGACTTCTACCACCAGGCCGTAGCCCATGACTTGCCGTACTACTGGTTCGTAGCCATCGACTTGAGCTGGGTGCTGGACCCGGCAGTCACTGGCAACAGCCAAGTGGAAGCGTACTTTGGTATCTTTGACGACAAGAACAACAAGAAGGAAAGCTTCACCAACCTGAACCTGAAGCCACGCACACGCGTCACCTTCCAAGCCACGAGTGGTCGCTTCCTAGGTGAGACCTACAATGTCCAGAACATCCGTCAAGTAGATGGCGTGGCGATGGTAACCGCGTCGGCCAACGACAAGCTCACGCAGCTGCGATACCAGTGGTTCTTTGACCAGGAGAAGGGAAAGATCCGCTCACTAAACAGCGACCGATGCCTGGAAGCTGTGGATCTGAAGAGCGGCGGCGCTGTGCGTACGAGCATGTGTGTGGACTCGTCGACCAAGCAGAACTGGAATTATGACGCATCGTCCAAGCTGCTCAACCCTGCATCATACCCCAGCCTGTGCCTCGATAACAACGCGAAGAAGGACGACACGATCCAACTGTACACGTGTGGCAGCAACAACGCCAACCAGCAGTGGAGCTTGAGCACGATGGAGACTTCCGAGTCGCTTGCTGTTCGCTTCTACGCTAAGGAATCGACCAGCTTCGCGCAGCTCGTTCGCTCTGGAGACGCTGTGGCTGTTGGAACGGGGGCTTCAGGAGCCACAGGCTCTGAGTGGCTCTACGATGAGACCAGCAAGCTCGTCACGTCCTACGGCTCCCAGTACTGCCTCGATGCATATGAGCCCTGGGACGGCGGTCACGTGCACGTGTGGCAGTGCAACCCGCAGGAAAAGAACCAGCTCTGGTCGGTCGACAGCTCCACAGGACAGCTCAAGCACGTTACTCACCAGGGTTTCTGTCTGGATCGCGACCCAATCGGAGCCAACGGCGGCTTGTTACAGCTCTGGGGTTGCCACTTGAACAACAACAACCAGGTCTGGCGCAAGGTCTCAGCTTCGGCCAAGGCAGTTCGCATCACGGCCAGTGATGCGTCTGTGGTGGAGTTTATCTCGCGTGAGTCGTTGAAACTCACGGCGTCTGCGAAGAAGGACACGCAGTCGTGGTTTTACAACGCGTTCTCAAACACCATCGTCTCCAAGTGGAGCGGCGAGTGTCTGGACGCGTACCAGCCGTACGACAATGGAATCGCACACACGTGGGACTGCATCGCGACGGAGGGCAACCAGAAGTGGAAGTTCGAGGGTGGTTTGATCAAGCACGTGACCCACACGGGCTTCTGCATGGCGTACAAGAGTCCTTCGGACAAGACGCTCGTGCTCAAGAGCTGCTCCGCGTCGGATGCCACACAGCAATTCACGCTACCGACTGCCACTGCTTAGGAACGAACCGTTCGTGTGTAAAGCTGTGCTTTATAACTTCCGTCCACAGGGTAAAGCAAAAATATACACTGTATTACTGGATGCAGAACTCAACCAAAGTCTCGTCAGTGGCGTGGGCTCAGTTGTGCACGTGCGCCATCAAGCAATTGTGGCGGCGACGAGTACAGGCAAGCAAAGGCGAGACCGCCACCACGGACGATGACGCGTGCGTCGTACGCGCGATGTGGACTCAAGGACTTCGCCAGACGCTGACTGCGATCACAAGGGATGATGAAGGCACGAAGCCGGTGGATCTCCGTATCCAGTCCGCCATCTACAAGGTACTGGGGGTGCGTAAACTCTCTGTCCCGCGAATCCGCTTCAGCACGGAGAGGTACCTTCTCTTCTTCGACGGTGGAAGCAGAGGAAATCCCGGACCAGGTAGCAGCGGAGCGGTCATCGTCACTATCCGCGACACCCCCGCGATTGTATGGGCAGCATCGATGTCATACGCGGCAACGACGACGACAAACAACTTCGCAGAATACATGGGCCTCTGCGCAGGCTTGGCTGCCGTGGAACAACACCGATGGCACCCCCCTGACGGTTGTCGGCGACAGCATGATGATCGTCTCGCAACTACGAGAGCGGCGACGTCCACGTTCACGCACGCTTCTCCCACACTACGTGGCCGCCAGGGCCACTGCAGATCGAATCCGAGTAATCGGCTGGCGCTACCGCTCCAGCAACAAAATGGCCGACAAGGCAGCGAATCAAGCGATGGACACGTGCACCAGCTACCAAACGTTCGACACGGACGGCAGGCTCGAGCTCGACGAGTTACGCCAGTACCTTATCAACGATATTCAACCCTGGTTCGAGGATCAAGTCACCACACGCGGAACCATTGCGGATCCTGCTCTTGAGGACATCCCCTAACCAGTCCGACAGCCACTCGTATTGCACCATAACAGGATGCCGTCCGCTAGTGACGGGATTCGCATGATGAGGCACGGCTCACCAGGCAGCGTCCGTGCGCGGTCTCTCTCTGTAGGGTAATTCAGGTTCACTCAGTGTAACTTAATCTACCTCTTTCATTCAAAAAACCAAAGTCTCGTCAACGCGACAATCTTCACAAACCTTCAACGAAATGACTCTCTCAGCGTGCATAATCTAGGCAGCAGCAGCCGAGGCCTTTGCGACCTCGAGCTTGGTCGCGCTCATCATCACTGGCGTCTTGGTCATGAGCTCGATCGACACGACGTAGCTCAGGTCGTTGGGCTCCGCCAACGCGAACTTGTATCGGCTCAGCAAGTTCGCAGTCGCCACGCGCAGCTCAATCATCGCCAGCTTCATGCCGATGCACATGCGAGGACCCGAGCTGAAGGTCGTGAACTTGAAGTTCGGGTTCGCAACCAGCTCGCCCGTCTTCTGGTCGATCCATCGCTCAGGCTTGAACTCGGCAGCGTCCGGACCCCAGATGCTCGTCATACGGGCCATCACGTACGGTGGAATAGCTACCAGATCACCCTTCTTGACAAAGTACTTGCCACCGACCAGTGTGTCCTTGACGGCTTCGCGGTGGTTCAGTGGGATGGTCGGGTAGAGTCGTAGTGATTCACGGATCGTAGCCTCCAAGTACACGAGCTTGTAGACGTCGTCCGACGTGATGTACGAGTCCTCAGTTGTCTGCGGCAGCATGACCGCCATCTCTTCGCGGATACGCTTCTCCACCTCCGGGTGCTTGGAAATGACCAGGAAGATCCACTGAAGCGACGTCGCGGACGTGCCACGCGCAGCCAGCAAGAAGCTCAGGATGAAGTCCACGAGGTCTCCTGCTCGCAGGCCTTCCTTGTCTTCGGAGCTCTGCTCCAGGAACAGCTCCACCACACTCTTGGTCTCAGTCACCTCGGACGATTCGAGGTTTCCCGCCTGGCGGTCTGCCTGGCGCTGGCGAGCGGCAGCCAAACTGTCGTCCACCACCTTACCCAGCCACGTGCGCACGTCCACCATCTCTCGCGTGACGTCGCCTTCCTTGCCGATACCCAAGTAGCGTTCCAGCTTCCAGTAGAACGCCGGCAGCCGCGTGCGGCGGATCAGCGTCGGCGTGACGTTCTCGATCACGTGGTCCAGCGGATGCTGCTCGGCGCTTTCAATGAGCTTCAAGTCGACGCCCAAGCCGAGCTCCGAAAAGGTCTGCAACGCAAAGTCGCTGAAGAATTTGATCATGTCGATGGGCTTGCCCGTAGCGATGCTCTTGTCCACGACGCCGTACATCTGTGTCATGTTCTTGCGCATGAACGACATCATACACACGCGCAGCGCCTTGGCCGTGAAGAACCGAGCCGACGCCTTGCGCTGGTGGTACCAGCGGTCGCCGTCCGACGCCGGCATGGAGCGGCCGAACAGATCTTCGACGACCTGGATCTGGCGCTCGCCACGCGCAAAGTTGTCGAACTGCGTGGCCGTGATGTCTTCGATGTGCGCTGGGTCCGTGAACACGTTCCAGTTGGCCATGAGCGGCGAGAGCCGGATGACCCACGGCTCGCCGTTAAACTGGAGCGTCTTCTCGGTGAGCCAGTCGTGCATGCGGTCGGCATTCGCGCCGAACTCCTGGAGATCGCCCAGCAGCCAGTGCGTCGTCGACAGCGAGTGGATCTGGGACTTGGCATTCTTGCGGGACTTGGAGGTCACCGTGGCGAGCAGCAAGCCAAGCGCAAGCGCGCCGCCGAGGCCGAGCAGCGCAGTCAGCACGTAGTCAGGAGGAATCACGAGCATGGAGCTTCACAGGACCGGAAGAACGCGGGAATGAACGGACTGGCGCAGGGAACATGCGCGAACGAGGCCGGCGGCACCGGCGGCCATGGCTACAGTACCATGGTGTGGGTGAGT
Organism: Pythium coloratum; assembly: GCA_023337545.1. NCBI lineage: Eukaryota > Oomycota > Peronosporomycetes > Pythiales > Pythiaceae > Pythium > Pythium coloratum. The sequence continues at coordinate 7,498 of JAADXE010000544.1, read as the reverse complement.
CGATGGTCCCGCCACGCTTTGTCCGTGTACCGGCGTCAGACGCGGCCGATGTTGCGCCGCCATTTTCCCGTCACCAGTTCCCGATTGATCAGCTCAGAAGCAGAAAGGCAACCGGTCATCAATAATTTGATTGGATATAAATGTAAATGGAGACTGGTGATTGGCTTTAAATGTGTTCGAAACTAGATGATGTCAAATTCTGGAGTGGGACAGCTTCCCAAAATCAAAAATCACCATCGTGCAGCAAAAAAGGGGGATGATAGGTCGCACTCAGATCTGAGAAGATGACGGCCATCGTCTGAGTCGGCGACTTCAAGCACCACCAGCTCACGCACGTCAAGCTTCCCTGCTGTAGTGTGGAGTGTCCCTCCTCCAAATTTTTTGGGGGGTTGGCTCGTCAATAGATCTGGTGTGGGATGGAGACTGTCGTCGTGCTCGTGGTGGCACTTCCTCTCGCCAAGCTTCGATACGTAGCGTTGGGGCTTGGGAAACCCGAAAGCATGGTACTATGGCGCTGGTCTTCGGGTTTGTTCATTCATTCAAGTCACCGGTGTCCCTTACGACCACAAGAAGAGCCATCTTGAATAGGACGGTAGTTTACTTCTCTCGTAAAGATCGTCCTCCAGCTCCCCTTACATCGCGGGGAATTGAAACGAGCGGCACCGACTCGAAAGATCATATCAAATGACATCGCAACATACAACACGAGGACGCATGGAGGGGATGCGGTGTCGTTGTGTAGCGTAAATGGTTCGATACGTTGAAGCCGATACTGTAACGCCGAAGCAGAACGAGAAAGGCAAAACCAATGGCTACACTAAGGTCAATTATCATTGGCTTAAATTTATTTTTGTAGCCAATCAAATTCTCCTTATTTTAGCCAGTGAAACCGTTTCGCGCACAGATCAGCTCCTCGTCACCAAGAGCTACGAACGACAATAGGAAGAACGTGACGCATGTGGCCGCGACGCAACCAAGCGCCAGCAGCTCCTCCTGCGGCTACAACCAAGGCCGCAGTCTCCACGCCTGCAGCTTCTGTGCGGGCGCCAGGAGCCGCAGCACCCGTGAAAAAGCCGGACGATGACTGTAGCTGGCTGATGCGCGCGGTGGCGGGCAAGAAGAAGAAGGCCGCGACGCTAGGCCTCGGTCTGTCGAACCCCATGGCGGCGCCAGTGAAAGCCAAGAAAGAAGAGGGAGACGCCAAGGCGACAGCGCCGAAAATCGTCAAGAAACGGCCTCTGGAGGCCAGTAAGAGCACCACGACGAGCAAGGCCGCCAAGCTGCCACGCGGTATCGGCTGGTCGCAGCCAGCGAAGTGGAACGCCGCCAACGACACAGCGACGAAGACGCAAGAACAAGACAGCGCACAGACGCAGCCGGCAGGCGAATCGTTCGATGATGTATTTGCCGAGGTGTTTGGGGCTTCAAAGCGTCCGAAGGCCGCCGTTCTGGGCGACGACGAGCCGTCGCTGCCTATCAACACGAGTCTCTTCTTACCAGAGCACTCAATGGATACTGCGCAACAACCAGCATCAGCTCAGGCACGAGCTTTTCACTCAGCAGCATCGTCGGTGCGGGCGCCAGTGAAGGCTTCACTTACCAAAGAAGACTCGGCGTGGGATTTCAAGGTTCCAAACGCAATCGCGCTGGATGCTTTCGACACTTCAGCCAAGAACGTCACTGACGAAACGAGTGCAAGAACCAACGACTTTGCAAGCGCTTCGTTTTCACGGTACAAGGACGAGCAGACCAGCCATTCTGTGAGCGACAACTTTGTGCGGCTGAATATGCGCAAGCGCTTCAAAGGCAGCACGGGCAAGGCGAAGAAGCGGCCGGCGTACTTACGATCCAGCGGCTTTGAGGATGCGGAAGAGAAGATCAAGCGATCCGATAGCAAGGCAAATGCGACGAATGGTGCAGGTGGAAGCGGGGTGTTCATGGACGACGGGATCGACTTTATCGAGGAATGTCTTGAAGTGCTCAAGAAATACGAAAGCAACGCGGCGACCGGCGTAAATCCAGCCATTGACCTCGCAGTATCAGCGACCAGTTCGATGACCACAGACAGTGAGCCGCCACGATGCCAGCACGCTCTCGTGTGCACCCGTGTGCTCGTCAAGAAGAAGAACAAGAACCACGGCCGTGCATTCTTTGCGTGTCAGCTCGGATACGACGAAGGCCGCTGTGACTACTTCCTGTGGGAAGAGAACCACACAACATTTGCTTTGCAACGACTGTTTGGAGGTCCACCAGCGTCCACTGATGAGGATTCGACCGAGAAGGACGTCAATCAGCCGCCAGCAATCGACTTTGCGCCTTTGGATTTGTCCAAATCGATGGAGAAGCAAGCCACGGCCATGCTGACCAACTTGCGATTGGTCTTCGGCCACTCCGACTTTCGAGACGGCCAGCAATGGGCAATCCAGCGCGTCTTCGAGAGGAAGAGAACTTTACTCGTGCTGCCCACAGGTGCAGGCAAGTCGCTCTGCTACCAGTATCCAGCTCTGTTCCTCCCTGGGATCACCATCGTCATTTCTCCGTTGATCTCGTTGATGAACGACCAGTTCCACAACCTTCCACCGGTGCTGAAGAGCCAAGCAACGTGCGTGACGACCTCTGGGTCGAACTCCAAGACTCAGTATGCGGAATTCGTACGCGATCTGCTCGGCGGTAAGCTCAAATTGCTTTTCGTCTCGCCGGAAAAGGCGCTGACTGGCGGTTTTCAGCGGCTTTTGACCCAAATGCAGTCACGCATCTCACTCGTCTGTGTGGACGAAGCCCACTGTATCTCCGAGTGGTCGCACCACTTTCGCCCAAGTTATCTGCGACTGCAATCGGTATTCGCACTGGCTGACAGTGTGCTCGCTATCACGGCGACGGCTTCACGCCGTGTTGAGCGAGACATTCTATCACAGTTGGACGGATCCTCCAGGATCGGAATTCTCGATGAACACGATCAGAACGTACTACGGATGCCATGGCAACGAGATAACCTCCACTTGCGTGTCGTGCGCGTCACCAGCGACGAAGAACGACTGGAGAAACTGTGTGAAGTATTGCTCAAGTCAACTGTGAATGGTGCGATGATCATGTACGTTCATCAGCAGTGGCAGGCCGAGGCTATGGCGAACCTGCTGCAAGAGCGTCTCGTCATGGATGGCGGCAACGTTGGGCCTCCAGGCACGAAGAGCAAGACTGCATGGACCAAGCACAAGATCGCAGCTTATCACGCGAAGATGGATCCTGAAACAAAGGAGAAGGTGCGTCTGGGCTTTCTCAGTAGTCGCGTCAAGCTCGTGATCGCGACGATCGCATTCGGCATGGGTATCGACAAGCAGAACGTACGACTCGTGGTGCACTACCACGTCCCCTCGTCGATCGAACATTATCTGCAACAAGTCGGTCGTGCGGGTCGAGACGGTCGCCCTGCACAGGCGCTGTTGTTCCTCTTAGACGACGACGTGCGAGCATTCCGTTCGTTGTTGTTTTCCAACTCCCTCCACGTCTCACAAGTTCAAAGGCTCGTTGAGCTCGTGGCGGGTGCGTCGCAGGCTCGTGATCCCAGCAAGGAGCAGCACATCGTGGTCATGGAGCAGCCGTCGTATTGCTCCCGTGTGTGGATGGAAGTGGCGTGGCTGGAGCAGCACCTCGATATGAAGTCTGCGATGATCGAAACGTTCCTCACGCTCATGAGTTTGACTCCTGCAATCCAAAGCGAGATGCAGCTCACGTTGCGACCGACGTCGATGAGCTGGTGCGTGATCTCGATGATGGAGAGCCAATTGCGGTCGCCTCAAGCAGATCCAGTACTCAAAAGGCTAGTCGCCAGCGTCATGGGCAGTGGCATCGACTCCAGTCCCTACGGCCACGTGGAAGTCGACGTGGATGGCTACCTACGCCACCTGAAAGTGCACTTCCACGTCGCAGCGCTGGCAAAGTTGCTGCTTCCTCCGATTCCAGCTCGTGACCACCAGTCCACTGCAAGCGGATCGTTGACGATCGATATTCAGGCCCGGCGACTCATGCAAAGCGTGCGAACGTGGCAAGCCAACGGGCTGATCAAGAAGTTCCAGATGGAGAGGACTGCGTTTGATATCGATCTCCAATGGCTCCGACCCGCTTTCCCTACAACGACTGCAGAAGTCGATATGTCGCAACGCCAACAGTGTGTCACCTCATGGACGAAAATGCTGTACACCAAGCACGAAGCTCTCGAGGCCATGGAGCTCAAGCGACTGCGCCACTTGTACTCGGCATTGAGTTCAGCAGCGTCGCCGTGGACTTCTCCTGTGAAGCTTGATGCCGACTCGGACGATGAAGGTGGGACGACGCACGTACTCGAGCAAAAGTTGACCAGCTACTTTGAAGAAGACCACCGCACAGCAGACGGCAATGAGGAAGATGTGGAAACTCAAGAAGAGGACGACACGACGCTGTGGCGATCGCTGACAGCATCGTTGAGTGCTGATCTTGTGGAGACCATTGAGCGGGACATCGAAGTGTTAACCTCACGACCACCGAATGCTTCCATCGAAGAAGACGACGCCCACGAATCGTCACGTACGACAACCCCTGCGTCTGGCATCGCGGAGGCCCCTCATTCCGTGGAATGGAATGGTTACAATGTCGCGCGGATCTTCCATGGACTCGCGAGTCCATGCTTCCCGTCCAAGGTTTGGCGTGACCAGCTCTGGTGGCGTAAGTATGCGCATGTGGCGTTCGAGCAACTTATCGTGATCGCTGAGAAAGTGCTGCAAGTATCTCTATCTCCATTGCCACAAGAAGCTGCTAGTGAGGACAAGTAGTTAACAGGAACACTGGTCTCTTTGATGGCGAGTCCAGGGGTTTTGTTGTTGTATTCACGACCTTAGAGACTCGTAAGACAAGGGAACCTGGACGGCAGTGGTTCCTTTGCTCGCGCCGTCCATTATCTTCTCTCTCGTTGTCGGGTCTGTGGTAGTCTCTTGGTTCTTCGATACGGCACTAGCACGTTCTACGCCTGCGTCGACGGACGGGATTGTTCTCGGTCTCGTCTTGGCGGCTTCTCACTCATCATCACACTATGTTGTTTTTTGGCTTGAGTGTCTACTGGATCTTGTCAAAAACGAAACACACGAGCACATCAACGGGCACGTGCTCCCTCGTCTTCATGTGAGGCACTCTCGACGCACGTGGTCGCCGCGGTCTTTCATGGCGTACAGCACAGCGCCGGCCTCCGCATCACTGCGGCTCGCTTTCCTTGCGAAAGCCGCTGCCGGAGACGTATACTGTTGCACGAGCATCGCTTGGTTCTGGCTCGTACGGCGACGCAATGCCTCCACGGGTGGAATGCCAGCGATCTCAATACGAGCCGCCCACGCATCTGCCGCTGAGACCACTGCGTCTCGCTCCGATGAACGCGTCTGCAGTGCGGCAGCAAACTGCTTGGCACTGTTGTGGTGGTACATCATTGGCCGTTCACGCACGTCGCGGCCCAGGAAGCAACTGATCGACTTCTTGAGCACCTTGCGTTCTTCATAGTCATCCGCTTCTTCGTCGCTGTCATCATCGTCGTAGTTATTGCCCGTCGGCCAAAAGCCACGCGCTGCCACCGCACGCGCACGATCAGCCGCCTCCTTCGCGTTGTAGTCAACCTCTGGCGACGACCTTGAGGCGTAAGAAGAGACCGGCATCGGGAACGGCATCACTGGTGCAGCCGCGGAGACTGGTGCGGCACCGTGTGAGTAAAACGGCGGGCATAAGCCTGGTCGCATTTTCGAATCTGATGACGTGCTCGCTTGATTTGAAGCACTAGAGGCAGTCGCGGATGAAGCCGTGGAGGTGGTCGTGCTTGGCTGATGTCTGCCGCAGTCGAAGAAGACCTCGAGTTGAGTCATCAGGCTGAAGTACATGGCGATGTTGTGCTGCGTCTTGACCTCACGGATGAACCACAGCGCTTCCTGTAGGAACTGGTTGAGTGCGAGCGTGCGCTGCTCGATCACTTTCTTCGTGCGCGAGCCGAAGAACTGGCGGCGTGGGAACTTGTTGTACAGGAACGGATACCGCTCCTGGACGGGGCCAGTGCCCGCGGCACTGGTAGATCGCGGGCTGTTGGTGTTGGAGCTGCAGGGAGTGGAGCTCTTGAGCGACGGGTTCAGTGACAACAGGCGCATCGCAGTTAGCGCCACAGGCGTCGGCGAGTTCTGTGCACTGGTCGAGCCGTTGCCGATGGTCGTGGCTGAGCTGCCCTGTCCTTCAATCAGCACGATCATCTTCTCGCGCAAGTCGCAAAACTCGGAGAAGCACCGGCGAATGTGCCACACATCGCGGTTCTGGGTGTTCTCGACGCGCAGCACGTACACCGTCGACGGCTTGACCGCCAGCGCGGACGTGATACTAGCTGACAGCACGTGGACGACGCCGCTCATCGTGCGATGCAGATACAATACCAAGCTGGGGCTGGAAGGAGGCAGTCGAGGTCGAGCCGTCGAGTGCTTCTTATCCGGCGCAGTGGTCAGTGAATGAGGCCGGCGGGTGCGGCGGTTGCAAAGTGCGTCGGGCGAGTGACTGCGAGAGGGAAGAGTGAAGCTAGCAGGCGTTGAGTGTGTTGTGATAGGCTGTGGGTCGATGGATGCCCGTGTGATCCCACCGAGCCACCCGCAACGGTCGTCAGCGATGGAAGTGGTGGCTACGCGAATGTGCGCGGAACGCCGCCGGTGTAACAGCCCAGCACAATCCCACTTATTGTTTTCCGTGTGTGCTGGATTGGGTATACGCTGACTGCAGCGACGTTGCAGCAACGTGCGACAAGGAGACGAGTCGTCTCATATGCTTGACTCTCACTGAGAGTCTCAGGCGTCGCTAAATAGCGCAGAAAGAAACGTAGCAAAGGACACAACTGATTATTTCAGCGGTAAGGTGGAAGGTGTGGAAATGACCACTCGAAGCGTGGAGCTCTCCAATGAGGTGGTCAAATGGCACACCCTGCTAATGGCGTTTGTTGTGGAGTTGACAAAGATGGTGACAATCCAACAACATGGTCAACTACAACGCCTGTGGCTGTGCGATGATGGCGATCTTCGAAAGAAGGAATTGGAGCATGCAACGGGATCGGTGGAAGGAATGCGCGAGGCAACTTCCTCATCGTATTGAGACTCAGAATGATTGATCAGACTCAGAGTATAATGTGCTGCATTGCACTGTACTGGTAGTGCTCCGAAGGAGTACTCCAGCTCTGACAGCTTTAATCCTTTCCCAGAAAGATATATCAAACTGGACGACAACTTGGATCGGAGATTAACTATTGTGGAATTTAACCAAAATGGCCAAATGAATAGCAAAAACTACTCTATATAGCCCTTAATAACAAATGAAACCCATTTTTAAATTAGATAACAGGACCGTCACCCGTTTTAGACGTCATAAACCCCGATATGAGACCAAGTAGAACACTGGCCAGTCTGAACCATTCATCCGGAGTGAATAACAAGGCCCACTTGTCCGCGGAATGCCGCGTGTT